>APFE030206738.1:3436-37374 GCA_000404065.3 Pinus taeda | reverse complement strand
CCCCCATGATCTTGACAATAACATTCCATATTTGGGTGGGATATCAGCAACAACAACATCCATCAAGATTGTTTTATTTGGGTATTGGACCAAGGATACACACAAGTCTTTTATCAAGCTTAGACATTTAACTTGGCTGGAATCAAATGAGAATAGGTCCTTATATGGCTTAGCAATATCTAGATTCAGCCTTTCCATGACTGATTTTGGCATCAGGTTATGAGAGGCACCTGAGTCAAACATTGCATTGTGTAGTATCTTATATTGGATATGCAAGCTAACATAAAAAGGTAATATCCCTATGCCTGCTATTTTTCCATCAACCTCTGGACCAGACAGCAATTCTGGGGTGTCATCCAAGACATTGACATTATCTTTGTCTCGAGTGAGTTGGAGGGACTTCTTAATCTGTTGTTTGTAGATGTCATGTTTGGCTAGTTCTACAAGAGGAATGGCTATTTTTAGTTTGCCAACTTCAGCTTCCAAATCAAAGGGTTTTTCAATCTGAACCCTAGTGTTGTGGGTGACCATCTTTTCTTTGTTCAGTAAGGTTTCCTTTTGATCCTCAACTTGATCTTGGGGCTTCTGTTTCTCATTCATCTCTTGTGGAACTTTTGTTGGATTAGGCTGTAAAGATGATGCAGCTAGTGGCTTTTGGGTTGAGGGGAGTTGTTCAGTAACTTCTTCAATGGTTACTTCCTTTGTGAGTGAATCATTTGTGTTCATTGGTTCTGTTACTATGGAACTCTTGGGCTGAAGTCTATCCTTTGTTGTTTCCGGCTGTGTTATGTTTATAGTTCTACATCTTAGTTTGTATTGTTTGTGAACTTCATAAACAGCTGTGTCATAGCCTTGTTTGAAGTCAAATGACTCACCTGATTTGGTCTCGAATTGTTTAATGTCCTCATCCTCATGATCTTCTTGGCTTAGGAAAACTTGGTGCTCATCATCAAGGCCCATTAGGTGAATGTGGGTGTCATCCACTTGCTCATCTAAAGTGGATGTTTCAGCATAATTTTCCTGGAATGGAGGTCTTATCTCTGGATCAGGATTAGCCTTGCCCATATTAGGGTTTTGGTTTCTCCTAAAGTTTGGATTTCTATTAAGGTTGTTTTGTGGTGCTTCCCATGATGACTTTCTCTCCACAGATTCCACTCTGTCACCCAACCTCTTCATACTAGAGATTATTGCATCCAATTTCGAGTCAAAGGCTGAGGGTTCCTCTTTGAAGGCAACTCTTTTTTCCAATCTTTCCCTGTTCCTCTTAGAAATTAGGTTTGCCTCAACTGTGACAGCAACCTTTTATGCTTCTTCAAGGGTTTGAGGGGCTCTTTCTTTCAGTTGATAGGCCATGTCAGGGTCAAATCCATCAGGGAATTTGTATAAGGCTAAATCAGGAGGAGGTCTTAAGTTTTGGGGTATTGCATTGTATACATTATTGAACCTAGCACAATACTCCAACACTGTCTCTTGAGGACCTCTCTTAATCATGTCATATTCACCAAGTATGTGCAAGGGATCCTTCTTTTTCTCCCATCTGTTGGTAAAGGCCTGGTAAAGCTCATCAGGGGTGGTAATGGTATTTGCAGGAAGTGACCTGAACCATGTTTTGACATCACCTGTTAAGTTTTAGACAAAATTTCTCATCCTCACACTTTCATCATCTATCTCATAGTTTTCAAAATGATCCTGCATCCTCTTAGCATGCTGAATAGCAGAGTAAGGGCCAGTGGAGTCAAAATATGAGATTTTGGCTTGATAATCCTGAGTTAAGGCTGCAGGATTAGCAGGTAGTTGCAGAGGTGCATATCTCATAGCCATATTCACAAGGTTTGGGGGATTGACAAGGACGACTTGGATAAAAGGAACAATGGGTACAACAGGGGTAACAGGTATAGCAGAGCGCAGAGTGTTGGTCAAGGGAGTATGTGTGGGGGATGAGGATGTTGGAGGAGGGCTTTGAGATGTGGATGGGGAACTAGGGGAATTGGGGGTGGACCGAAAAAGAACCTTGATTGGAGTGGAAATGGGGTTGGGATGCACTGTCTCTGGACTTAAGTCAGCAAGCTTGTCTGGCCCTTGCTGCTTCCTGATAAATTTAGGGATTGTATTAGGATTTTCAAAGACAGTAGGGGGGTTTGGGTCAGGATTTTCCCTAGTGTACCGAAGATTCTTCTTAGGAGCCAGTTTCTGAGCTAGTCTTTTTGAGTTTTTTAGGAAAATTTGTATCTTGCAAGGACTGGACAAGATTTTTTGAAAAGACTATAATATCTTAAAATGAGTGTGAAGATTAATTGAATCAACTCTTCCTTGAGGCTGTTGGTGTTGGTACAAAAACAACCTTGAAGGCTTCTTGATTGATATTCAGTTTTGAAATGTAACTTTAGCAGATATATCATTTTTTCTAAATCCTGAAGAGTTCCCCAGCGGAGACGCCATTTATGTTAACACCCAGGTTGTTCCCTATGACTCCCAAGGGAATACGGCCGAGGTAACCACTAACCAATATTTAGACTACAGCTTCTAGCCCAGCTGTAATCAGAGAGGGCTCTCTCTTTAAGGTTTGTCTCTATTCTATGGAGATTTTAGGCTAGTTATGGAGTGAAGGTTTTTGGTTTATGTTTGGTTGGGAGGATGCTTTTCTGAAAGCTTTGAAATGTAGTTCTGCAGGTAAAATTAGTCCATTGGGCAATGGAGTCTATGGCTGTTGGTTTCTTGAAATCCTGAGTTTGATGCAGCTGGAATTACAGGGCCATTTAGATACTTCATGAAACAAACTTTAAATTGTGATGATGGAGTGCAAACAACCAGTGAAAAGCAATTAAGAATTTTCCACTAAGCTGGGGTGTGGGAAAGGGATGTATTCCTCAAGACCAAACTTGAATTCCTGAAACAATAATCACTGTGATGATATAGTGTAAAAGGGTAGCAATTAAGAATTACGCTTTCATTACTATAACTGAAGAAAAGACATTCAAAATAGCTTAGATTGAGTTCAAGGTAATCTGTGATTAAATCCTGGAACTATTCCTTTTCCTTGCTATTAACTGTTTAAACACAGGAAACATGAAAGAGATATGAAAGATAACAAACACATAACAAAGAGTTACAAGAGAAACTTATTGTGCCATGAAATACGCAGGAATCCTGCCACTTTCAGCTAAACACCAGACAACATCAAGCAACACAGAGCTTTGGAAATTCCATCATCCTTTGTATTACTTCTCTGAGAGTTACAATGAAAGAAAAACAGAATGGATATGAACAATCTCTTACATCCAATGTCCAACCCCTGCTAACATATGCGAGGGGGAATATATAGAAGTGTTTCATACAAAAATATCTCAGGCATTGAGTCATCTGAGAGGTAAAATATCTTCATTAACTCGTACATAAATTGCAAATAAAAATTTATTACAATCTTTAATGCAACATAAAGGCTCTTTACTCCTGTCAGAACAATTTTGACCTTTTGAGCTCACTGAGTCGGTTGAGCACTTTGTTATAACTGCTGAATGACGTGTCTGTGCAGCTCTGTCCTCCTGTAGCTTTTCGGCCCTGTCACCTGTGACTGCCAGTGCTGCTGTGGTGGCTGAATATTTGTGCTGAGTTGGCTCAACCTTTTCTGCATACCTGCTGATGTGTCTTTATCTTCCTGTGTATGAAAACTTAAATATTTTCAAAAAGTAAAAACGTAATTACTGGCTTTGATTTAACAGTAATTGTATCAAATTATCCCACACATCCTGTGTAGGCAATTGATGCCTCAAAATTGACCCCATGGTCTCATCTGCCTCTATATACTTGTAAAAATGGGGAGGCTCATCAAAAAAGTGTGTGATTTCATTCATAATAAAAAATAAACTCTCCACTCTGTTGAAGAGGGTCTGTCCTGTTGTTGGTCCTGTTTCTGCTGATGTACTAGCTGTCTCTGCAATTTGATTTCCAGCAAAAGTGTTCACTCTCTTGGCATATTTTTCATGTGAGAGCAACCTTCCTGATGGCTCCAGCAAGCTAGGAAGACCCCTGTTTTGCAATGCCATGAACCTGTTTTGGAATTTGTTGATATCTGCTTGCATATCCTGGGTTCTTCTTTCAAGGGTCTGAACCAGGTTTCTTAACGTTAGGACCCTTTTGATCAGTGAAATGGTCTCAGTCCTGTTGCCAATTCCCATTTTGATGAGCTGGGAGCTTGTCCTGTAGTTCAACACGTTTATCATTTTAGTGGCAATCTCAGGCATATTGCTTAGAGATTCCCTTGCCCGTTGGATCTCTCTGTGTGCTTTTCCAATGAGAGTTATTTGCTCATGGATGGCCTCAATGTACTCCCACTGGTCTATGATGGATTGGCCAATATTGGCCCATAGGACCCTCTTGAGTTCAGATGTCACCTTATCCAGCATGAGCTCTTTTTCTAGCTCAGTTATTCTCTTTTTGAGAGCCTTGACCTCTCTTTCTCTTTCGGCCACATTCTGCTTGGACTTGTCATATTTCTCATTGATTTTAGCCAGAGTGTCTTTGGCCTGATTTAACTCTGACATTTGAGCCTCCAAGGCTTGAATCTCAGTTCTCAGCTTCTGCATGTCAAGGCTTTGAGCCTGCTCTGTTGTTGGTGCTGAGCTGGACGGTGCTGCTTGTTGTGTCTGCTGATTGGGAGGAGCAGTGGTTTGAGGAGCTTCCTCCAGATTAATTGTTTCTGGAGGAGCTTGTGAAGTTTGCCCTGCCTCCTTTTGCTACAATGCTGTCTGAAGGGTGGCCTCTGTTTCTTGCAGCCTCTCTTGAGTGTGGTTGAGCTCTTTATATAATGTGACCAGCATAGCAGTTGCATCCTTGTCTTGTCTGAGCTGGGCAATCTCTTCTGTTTGAGGATGAAGAGTTGCCGGGATCTTTATCATTTTTCTCAGTGCTGCCATATCAGCATCCCTTAGCTTTAGAATCTCTTGCACTGCCTTGATATCTTTAGGATCATGTCCAAGCTCTATTATGATTTCCTCTAGAGCTTTGATCCTATTGTCTTTAGCTTGAGAGGAATCCCTTTCCAGCTCAAGTTGTGCAGTGGTGTTATTTAGGCTATTTTGCAGCCTATAGTTCACCAAGGTTTTATCTGCCAAGGTGGCATACACCATCTCACCCATTTGTTTATGCAATTCAATTTGATCCATTGGGTGGATGTCTTTGGACAGGACCTCAAGGTTGGTCCTGATATAATCGGCAGCTAACTGTGGTTGCTGCACTGCTGATGTGAAATGGCTCATTATCATTTTTCCCTCATGTGCATCATATGCAGACATGAGTCTTTGTTGGTTTGTGGGAGCCATTTTTAATAGATGATTATATAACTGCAGCCTTAAGGGTTCATTTCTCCTTTTGATGTCCTTAAATTGCTGCTTGATGCTTTTCTCTCCTTCCCTCTGTTGGCTTGAGGAGCTAACTTCTCCTCCTGCTGCCCTTTCTTGTTCTTATTGGAAGGAGCTGGCTGATGCCTCCATGCTGGGCAGGCCTATACCTGAAGTCTGCCCTATTGGAATTTCTTCTTCAGAGAAAGGGTTTAGCCTTTGCCTCTTCTCCCCTTGAGTTGGTGATGCAGTAAGGGGAGTCTCTCTGTCCCTTTTCCTGTTTACATCCTCTCTTTGTGGGGTTTGGAGGACTGAGGAATCAATTCTTGAGTCTTGCTTAGGAGGTGCCATTTGTGTTGGTTGCTGCTGTGTGGCCATTGGGGCCTCTGCTGTCTGTTCTCTCTGCCCTGGCTGCTCCTTTTGTGGTTGTGGTACCTGTTGGGGTTGTTGAGCCTGTGCCTGCTGTACCTGTTCCTGTTCCATCTCTTTCTCCTTGCCTTTGCTCTAAGATTGGCTTGTAGTTTGGACTGCCTCCTGATGTGCTGTGGAGGATGAGGCAGCTGCTCCTGCTTGAGGCTTTGGCAGAGAGTATACCTATGCAGGAAGTTCCAAGTCAGCCAATTTAAGAAGTTTCTTCTTGCTCTCTCATTAAGTTCTTCTTGTGTAATAGGTTCCTCTAGTGTGCCTCTTTTCCATTTTGATTGATTTGCATATTGTTCAATGTGAGGCAACCTTACATGGTCATAACTAGAGAGCCTATATTTTACCCTTCTTAATGATATGGAGTGATTGGGGTCATAAGGTTTCCAGAGGAAACTGGTCTTTAGGCCAAGGCATTCTAGCTTTACGTTAGCTTCTTTCCAGCCTTCCTCCCTTTTGTTCAAAACAAGGTGGCCCAATTGGTTTTTCACTTTCAATTGTGCCTTCTTGCCTTTGCCTGAGAAGTGTATCATATCAGCATTCCCAAATTGCCTGAAGTATTCAAGGGAAAATAGTCTCATGGGCACATACTTGGGCAGTCTGTACGGGGGTAACTCACAACCATATACTCTGATAACGGTGTAGTTTTGGTAAAAATACCAATCCCCAATGCTGTACACTTTGGACAACTGAAGGATTCTCTGCATCTCATCTGTCAGTCTTGGAGGAGGCGAGCTCATGAACAAAGACATGGCTGGGTGGATGCAGAGGTCTATGAACTTATAGTAAGTGTATGGAGAATGAGTTCTGCAGTGAAAGACTGAGCTCTAGTATACTATTGACCTTGGATTACCTTGTGCATCCACTCTTTTCACAATGAAGGAAAACTTCTCATGCTAATAGTACACAATTAAGTGGTAGATGTAGGAGGTGTATCTGAACACCTTTTCTCTTGATAGGTTCATAAACTGCTCATGCATCTTGTCTGATATGTAGCTGGCATAATCATAGCAGATTGGAGATTTTCCAGGGGAAAACATGAGCATCATCACTAATACAGTCTCATCAAGATACTCAGTTGAGTTATAGCCCAGAATGGGACTGATCATATCTGCAAGGTCCCTGCCCAATGGGTTGAGGTAGCCATGAAAGATAGGAGGGTATTGCACAGTCTCAGAGTTAATAAAGGATTGGTTCAGCTTTGTGATCTGAGCATCTGTCAACATCTTGGCTCCTTGGTTGATCAGATCAAACAAAGATAGGGGGGCCAATTTCTTCTCAGTCTTAAACTGCAGCATCTCTCTGATGGCCTCAGGGGTGATGTAGAACACAACTGAGCCTGAAGGGTCAAGCACAACTCTCTGAGTGGGATCATAGCATACAACACATAGATGAATTAGGTCAGGGGATTGGTTGACCTGAGGCAGTTTGAAGATTGGGAGGAAGGAATCCCAAATGCTCAATATATCCGTTCCATCTGCATGTTTGGCCTTCAGTTCATTTAGCAGGTGTAGATGGAATTTGCTTTGTGAAATAAAATCTTCTGCAATTTGGTAATCCAGGTCTGCTAAAGCTTGCCACTCTAATTCTCTCTGAGGGGCATTTAAAGGGGAAATATTGAGGGCCACAGGTGCTACTGGAGTCTCCATGGTCACTTCAGAACTCTGTTTCGTATGCGAATTAGTGTTACTTGGCTGGGCAACAGAAACAAGTTTCTCTTGGGAGAAGAGGTGAATTGAGAAATGGAGGACGATAGGGTGAACTTCCAGCAATTGAAATACTGCACACAACCACCTGAGAAGGCAGATACTTATCTTTACCAGACCTTTCTCAATAATTAGGTGCAGGTTCCGGGTTTCCTGTTCACGACTGCGCGAACAAAATGCAAGTTTTCAATGAAAGTTTTGTTTAAACAGGCTCAGCTAATGAATTTCGACCGTTCAATTTCCAAATTGGAACTGGGTGCAGGGAATTCGCCGGTGAATTATGCGTTTTTTAGTGTCTTAAGTGAGTTCTCAGCTATTGCAGACAAAAACCAGGCTCAGAGAAGACTTGCAGGGATAAATACCTAGTAAACTCGACGGTCTGGGTCACGAATGCAGGTAGGTAGGCGCGCCGAAGATCTCCAGGTCAATTTGAGCAGGTTGGTGCAATTTTGGACGTAAAATGCATGCAGAGGGCGCAACAACCGTTTTTGCAAAAAGTACAAAAAACGCGAAAAATTGACAAAAATATGGATTTTTGGGACATTCGCGCCTTTTTCGGATGACATCAACATGACGTCGTCGGGTGGGTCAGGGTCGGATGACGTCAGCATGACATCATCAGGTGACGTGGTGGCTTATGAGTGGTCCACGGGGGTGGTGAGGTGGCAGACAGGTGGAGCAATGGTGGACAGGGGCGCGGACGAGGCGATGACGCTGGCAGGTGGTTTAGTGGCAAACTGGAAACCACAAACTGTTTTATATCGCACTGCTTATGCTACGGAAAGGAATCTGTCAGAGGGGGCTCCGATACACTGTGGGAGTGACGCGTGGTCGAGGCCTGACGTCACCCTCTGACAGATATCGGACGATATCATTCGGACGTCGGGGCCGGTCCGATATCCACGTCGACCATCGGATGAAAAGCGCCCGATCGAACGGTCGACGGGCCGATGAAATGTGCGGATGATACGGCGTCGGGCGGGCATTAAAATATTATTTTCCATGGGAATCGTGCCCGACGGGACCCTTCGAATTATTCGTGAATAGCAAGGTTTTGTAATGTATTTTTATAAGGCGCGCATAAATCCCAAAACTTAGGATAAATGGGTTTTTTTATGAAATTTCTTTGCAAAATCGCGCGCACCTCAAACTTTGGATAAATGCAAAAACAATGGTTTTTCAATGTATTTTTGTATCAAACGCGCATAAATCCCGAACTTAGGATAAAGCGGAAAAGTGGGTTTTCAAGGTATTGTTGCCTTTTGAGTGGGTTAAAGGGTGCAAAAGGGTTTTTCCAAGGTTTTTTAGGCAAAATGATGGATTGACTAGGTAGATGAGTTCTGAAAGAGGAAAAGAGGTTAGGCTTGGGTTCTCAAACTGACCAGATGTCAATTTGATTCCCTAGTGATGAATCATATGGCTATAATGCCAAGGGGGGGAGATATTTATAGAATGTTTGGGGTTTATACACCACGATGTTATAATAGTAGGGAAAGGGTGACATAAGGAGTTAGATAATAGAAGTTAAGGGTTAATATGGAGGGAGAAGGTGAATGAGGAGTGATATCACTAAGTTTATTTGAAAACAACTTAGCTTAGGGAGTAGATCAAAATGAAAAGAATTTTGCACAAGAAATGTGGCTCTTAAAGGAAACAAGGACCAACATGAAACCTTGAATTCTTTCATAGACACAACTGGTGAAGGGATATTAGTAATGAGTGATAAATAAGGGAAAAAAGGGAAGTTAGACATCCTTCATTGTGTTGCTTTCCTTGTATTCACCAGCAAGATTCAGCTTGAAAGGAATACCACTTCTGCAACCCCATCTACCTACCCATCTACTTGCCTAGCATTTTTTGTTTCTTCTTGGAGGGTGCACTTGGACTTGCAGACCCTTATGTGCCTTTTCTTTTCCATTGGCTTTTTATTCTGATTTCCTATCTCACACTGCCCTTATTGCTTCCAAGGCCCTAGATTAAGCAGTTGGGAACCTTAGTTTCTCTGCCTAACTATTGGTCTGCCAAGATTAAACAGCTTGGAAAAACTTATTTCTCTATTCTACAACAGAAAATTGAAACATGGCATGATCCAGATTGGACTGTTGGACCATCCATCAAAATTTAGTACACATGAAGGCATGTACACACCTTGCCTTGTCTTGGAAATATGGGATCTTTGTATCAGCAAAGCAGAACATATTTGGCACTTTGAATTTGCCAATCATGAAATATGAAACCTATTGGTATAGGTATCCAACACATTCAAAAAGTTTGTGTTTGCTCATAGGAATAGTTTAGGGAAATTGCATTAGATTTGTTCTTTGTTCTTTGACTAAAAGAATCTGATTTCTCTATCCCTACTAGCTAAGGTTTTCATTGTTGAAATTGAATGAAAAGAATGCTTATCATATTAGTTGCATTCTAGGAATTTCAAAGACATCATGTGGTGAACCTTGAAAGGAAAATTCTTAATCAAGATCAACTTAAAATTAACATGAATTAACCTAATGGAGCATTGCCACCTAACACAAAACATTTAGAGGTTCTAGGCTAGAGACGTGTTTCGGCGTCGTAAAACATAGCAACTGCCGCTAACTTGTCTGCGATACATTCTGAGTGTGATACCTCATTCCACGTACGTGAGTATATTGTAGCTCGTCCATGTACCTTTGGGTATATAGGACGGTGTTATAGATGTGTTACAGATCCATTTGGGCACATCAGCCCTGACTTATATAGATCAATACTATTAAGGCCCATCAAACCCTAATTCAGTGGTTACATGCCCTAATGAAGTCAACCATCAGAACACATCCTTCCCAAGAGATTCCATGACTGAAATCATCCAAAAACTGCCTCTAAGATGATCAATGCAGACAGGCCTTTATCAGGTTGCATTGTAGTGCAGCCTAGTACACTGCCAGGGTGCATTGCAGCACACTTGAGCCCTCTTTGGCCCGCGCTGGGTGAATTTGAGCGAAATATGCATTGGGGTTTGGAATATTCTTATCCATAGGATGCTTCCAAAAGTTTCCCAAGACCATCCACTCCTTTGGGCTCGAAATTGGATGAGGGAGGAAGTTAAGGAACATCAATCCCTTTATCCCTTCCCCCATGGAACTAAATCCTAAGTTTGGGAGGGCATTCATTATGGCATAACTTTCTTCATTCACCTATAAAAAGACCACTCATCTAAGTGATCAGGGGCTGGAAATCATTGAATTATAGGGAGATGCTGTTAGTATGAGACTTGAATTGGTTTCAAGTATTGTAATGATGTCAAAATATCTTGCTTGTTATGAGGAGAGGATGGGATTGAACTGGAGGAGTGGCACTGAATCAAGCAGATTGGGTTGTAACTCTTCCTTTTACTAATGAAGTGTTCAAATCTTTTTCCATATGTTTGTATTGTTTATTGATGCTTTCATATGTGTATTATGCACTTGATTCCATTTTATGTTTAATCAATAGATCATTATCATATGCTTTGATCGGTTTTTGTCTTCTATATGTGTGCAGGTAATTTTCAAGTGGATTAAGTATGGAAAGGAGCGACATAATTGGTCAAGGGGGATAAGGAGTAAGCGAAAGCTTCAGGTAGGCTTCTTTACTGTCTTATTTAATCTATTGGTTATAGAAAAAGTAGAGAATGCTTTGCACTGTTGTTCTAGACTTAGCTACTAGTCTAGGGGTTTAGGCCTTTATCCGTAGACACTAAAATTTCCCAAAACAAATTGGCGATTCCGCTGGGGAATTGATTATCCATCTTAGTGGTTTATTATCCTCTTAAGACATTTTTACATACTATACTTGAGGTCGTTGATTGAATTTCAGTCTTATTTCATTGAAAATTGAGTCAAGACTGTATCAAATTGCCTTCAAAAATGGCTTACTGTCACTAGCGCAGCCCAGTGAAGGACACAATGCGTTGCAATGCACTTCCTGCATAGATCCAGTGCACTGAAGCGCACTCTCTCACTGTAGCCTGCATTGATCCATTGAGGGTCAGTTTCCCATCTAGGAGCTGAAGTTTTTTGCCAATTTTCTCCCGTTTGAATGATTTGCTGAATGTAAATGATGTCTTGTCTCTGAAAATAGTTTTTCATCTCCTTAGCTAGCCCTACTTAGACTAGGATTGATAAATGTTTCTTATGTATTTACTTTGTCATTTTCAATCTATAGTCGAAAGTTAGTTTTTTGGTCGATTGATCTTTGTCGAAAGAAAGTGTCATAAAATCGTATTTTCCTTCGAAAATTGAATTGTCGTAAAGTCTTCATTCATGAAAGATCGATTGATTGATGTGTGCATATGATTAGTATTTTCGTTGAAAGTGTCGTAATTCCTCATTTCTTTGAAAAGGAAAGTGTCGTAAAGTCTTCCTTTCCTTCAAAAGAAATTGTCGCAAAATCCTCATTTTTATGAAAAGAGATTATTGATCGATTGTGCATTAGTTTTCCTTTTTGTTCATTCACATTAAGGGAAATAGAAAAGAAATACATGCATGTTTCATTGAAAAAGTTTGTGTGTGCTTGAAAGGAATAGCTAGGGAAATTGCATGAGATGTGCTCTTTGATCTTTGTCAAAAATCTGATTGCTCTATCCCTACTAGCAAAGGATTTTCATTGTTAAATTGAATGGAAAGAATGCTTATCATATTAGTTGCATTTTAGGAATTGCAAAAATACATCACGTGTTGAACCTTGAAAGGCAAATTATAAAGAAGATCAACTTAAAATTTATCTGAATTTACCTAATGGAGCATTGTCACCTAACAAAAAACATTTAGTGGTTCTAGGCTAGAGACGTGTTCCAGCGTCGTAAAACAAAGCAGTTGTTGCTAACTTGTCTGCAATACATCCCAAATGTGATACCTCATTCCACATACATGAGTATATCGTAGCTCGTACATGTACCTTCGGGTATATAGGGCGGTGTTACAGTACATAAAGTATATAGGAATGCTCTCACTGTGCGGTTTTGCATTAGACAATGCTTATATGGATTGGGCCTCCATGTACCTTCAGGTATATATGGGAGGACAAATCTAGGTTGCTGTCCATCCTTAAGTAACCGAGTCGGCTGCCTTGTACACTATGATACACCAAACACAACATTCGGGGAGATTGCCTGCCCACACTTCTCGGTTCGCCTGGAGGTATTTGCAGTTTACAGTTGCTTGGTAAACCTTTTGCCTAGATTATCCCTCTTTTGTTTTGTTATGTTACTTTGATTAAAATAAAATTAATTGACCGTAGATAACATCCTACATGCTCACTGCTTAGTTGATCTTAGGTTAAAACATATGGTGACAAATCCGGAGTCCACCGATCAAGGAATTCCTTTTGATGGGAATCCTAGTCCTTTTCCTTCTTTCAGAAATATTGGTGCTCCTTATATGGCTACATTGTCCCTACCAGGATTTACCATTGGCTTGCTAGTATGGTTGTTTTCAACCTCCTTGGTTCAAAATGTCGTGATTTCTCCGCAATCGAGTACACCTCCAGCTGGACAAAATCAACCTCCAGTTGATCCTAAAGTTGACCCTTTGCCTTCTTCCTCGGTTGTTTCTTCCTCCCCTTCTTCCTCTTCGCCTGGTGAAAGTATTGGTACTAGTAACCAGGTGGCTAAGAAGAAGAAGAAAGGGAAGAAGAAGAAGAAGAAGAAGAAAATTCAACAGAGGATCAATCAGGAAACCACTGCTTTGAATGCAACATCTGATGAGAAACCATCCATCAAGCCTCACAAAGTTTGATATCCATGCAAACTTTGCACGGGAGACCATCTTCTTCGAAATTGTCTTGATATTCCTCAGATCTTAGAAGAATGGTCTTCCCGTTCACATTATCCCGTGTCATCAAATTCTGGAGATCATGCTGGTGGCACACCATCAATTACTGCTAGTAAATTTCATGGAAAGAAGGGTAGAGTTAAGGTTCCCTGTAGGTTATGTTAAGGGAATCACCCCGTTAACCTTTATCCCTATCTGGATGAAGCCCAAGAAGTTTTGGATAACCGTCCTGTTTCACCGTAGTGACTTCCATCTGGTTACAGTAAACTATCCTTTAATCCTTCACTAGTTGATGAATTGACTGACTCAAATCAACCATCGGTCAAACCCACTCTCTCTGAAAGTGAATCCTATGAGTCTATACTTGACCCAAATCAATAGGTCGAGGTAACAGTTGACCCGATTTCCCCTTCAGCTAATCGTACCTTTCCTGAAGAGAGTGAATATGATACCACTCAGGTTCATTTTGTTTCTTCAGATTCCAATGAGCTTGGGGGAAATCCTTCTGTTCCATCAAGACAAGAGGAAAATCCTCCCGCTCTCGTAACTCAAGGCATTAATTCTCTCATTTCTACGGTACCCCCTCCAAGTAGTCTAGTCACTTCCTTTGATTGGAATTGACTGGCAAGATTCTGTCTTCCTTCTTATGTGCCTTTCCAGATCATAGTACAGGTTTGTAATATGATTGTATCAAGCACTATTATAGATGAAGGTGCATCTGTGAGTATCCTTTCCTCAACTACTTGGCAAGTGCTCGGTTTGCCGCCACTTGTGCCTGTTACCCAGAATCTGTTGGCTTTTAACAAAGAAATGAGTCAACCATTAAGGATCCTTCCTCAGTTTCATATTACTTTGGGAGGAAAAACCGTTTATCTAAATGTGATGGTAGTCCTAGGCCCTTTAGATTACAATTTACTTCTTGGGTGCGACTATGTTTATGACATGGGAGCTATTGTTTCAACACTCTTTTGAGTGATTTGTTTCTCGCATGAAGGAAAAATTGTCACCGTTGACCAGCTTTCATTTCCTGGTCCAAATATGGCTTCCAGTCAACCATCTTCCCTCAATGGTCCTTTTGTACCAATGGTATCATCCCTGCCATGGGTCAATTATGTGGCAACCCGTTCCATACCTACATCAACTGACGATTAATTCAGTGATGTTGTACATCATGTACTGGGGAATTGGAACCAAATATCTCCTTCATGATCTCTTATGAGCTGTAATCAACCTACGAGGATAGTTCCTTGTCTGGTGTCAACCTCGTTAAAAAATGAAATAAGGAATATGAGGATAGTTCTTTTATTGTGTCAACCTCATTAAAAAAAATGAAACCAATCCCATGAGGATAGTTCCTTGTCTTGTGTCAACCTCGTTAAAAAATGAAACAGGTCCATGAGGACAGTTCCTTGTCTTGTGTCAACCTCATTAAAACATGAAACCAAGGATATGAGGATAGTTCTTTTACTGTGTCAACCTCGTTAAAAAAATGAAACAGGTCCCAGAGCATAGTTCCTTGTCTTGTGTCAAGCTCATTAAAATATGAAACAAGGAATCTGAGCATAGTTCCTTGTCTTGTGTCAAGCTCATTAAAAAATGAAACAGGGACCCCTGGAGCAAAGTTCTAATTCGAGTCTTCGATTAGATCTCGTAAAATACCAGTCGAGTATTTCACTTGATATCGTAAAATAACCTTCATTCCATCCACTTGATAGCCACGAGTAGTCTACTTAGGTGAATGTAATGAAGCTTGGGGGCATGCACCTCGTGTTAAAGTTAAGTATCCCTGTAGGTTATGTGAAGGGAATCACCCCATTCACCTTTGTCCCTATCTGGACGAAGCTAAAAAGTGTTGGATAATTGTCTCGCTTCACTGCAACGACTTCCATCTGGTTATAGGAGACTCTCCCTTTCATCATGCTGGGGGCATGTAAACCATTCTCAAGGATAATTTTTTCCTCGTTTCAAGCTTGTGTAAAAATGAAACCAGTTTCAAGCAAAGTTTTTCCTCGTTTCAAGCTTGTGTAAAATGAAACTAAATCCAAGCATGGTTCCCTATGGTTCAATGTTGTGTAAAAATGAACCCATTTCCATTTTCAACCCTCATGATTGCCATTCTATCAGCCTATTTCGTCAGATGAGCCTTGGTTGTTTTCATCCCATCGCCACCATCCCTTTGGCTGATCATGCGCTTTCACTTGGTTGTTTTACCCTTTCTGAGGAACAATTACAATGAGTGGTCATATTAGCCAACCTCTTCACATCAATCAACATGTTTTGAGAAGCTCCAACATAACTGGAACTAGTTGCTACCCTAGACACCACTCGTTCCTCAAAATGGAGTCCTCTTTAAGCTCTTTTCAGACTCTCTAAATATGAAAAGATTGCCGAGCGCTTGTCCTTTCCAGCTCGTTAACGGATTGGAAATGATATCTCTCTTGTATTATTTTACGTTTTTTTGGACTTGAGAGATTAATCTATGAAAAATAACTTGTGGAGTTTCCTTTTTGTCCCTTTTTCAAACTCTCTAAACATGAAAAGGACCGAGTTATCTTTGTCATTAAACTCGTTAAAAACATCAAATAGTGACAAACTTGTCCATCTAGACAAGACTGAGTTTCACCTTCGCTAGACTCGTTAAAGCATCAAATAGCGATGGATTCACCCGAAGGGTGGAATTATACAACAAACATATGTTATCCTCCTCATGTTTGATAAAAATAAAGAGTTATTGGTCAACAATGATTGGGGAAAATGGGAAAAAGGGGAGAACAATTTATGGTAGCAAGTCGCTCTTGAACATGACACTTTCACCTCATCACCGTGACTATGTGGGTTGGGTCATTTAGCTTGATGGTTATCACACTGATGGTCTATCATACCATCCATTACTTTGTTTTGGGTCAATGCTACCAATTCATTTTAGTGTCACCGACATGTTCAAGAGAAGTCATTCAGTTCAAACTTCATCCTTTGCAATACCGTAAACCTTCATTTTCATGACCACCATTCCTGAACCTTCTGTCGTCAGTCGATTTTCATCTCCAAAATCATTTACCTCGTTTCATGTTGTTGATGTGGGATACATCAAGGCCCTCCTGTGATGAGTCGCTTCTTATCGACATTAGCACATTATCCAAGAAGTTGACTTAGAAACACCCCTTCAGTACCTTGAGGCTTGCATACATCAATGACAGGTTTCTCGCTTCCGACAATAGGTTGACATCACTGGCCTTCGACTGAAAGACTTTGTATGGTGTTCAACATCAAATCATTTATTCACACCATGTGAAATGTACTATAGTACCTTGAGGGTCATTATCATTATTGGTGATTCCTCTTGCGTCTGTTAACAACTTACATCATTGGCTGGTAATCAGATGATGTCTTCCTATGTTCAACTTCAAATCATCTATTCACATGGTTAGACTTGTACTTGAGCGAAATATTGAACGAGATTGAAGACCCCGGATGTAGTTTCATCCATCCAGGCTGCGATATTTTCAGGAGTACTAAATCAAATGTACAATGGCCTTACATTCATGGTCATCCATTCATGGGTCTATATATGTAGATGACTATATTTGTACATGTAATGAAATTTTATAAGTTGAGCATGGGAATTCTTTCCCTTAGAAAGTTCATGAGAAAAAATCAAATTATCATGATATATGTATTGTAATTGATGCAGGTCATCTTCCACTTCGAAGCCTCCTCTCCACATAGTAAATTATTTCACTCGACATACATATTTAGAACTTCATGCTTTAGGGGGAAACTGTTACAGATCCATTTGGGCACATCAACCCTAACTTACAGATCAATACTATTAGGGCCCATCAAACCCTAATTCAGTTGTTACATGCCCTAATGAAGTCAACCATCAGAATGCCTCCTTCCCAAGAGATTCCATGACTGAAATCATCCAAAAACTTCCTCTAAGAAGATTAGCGCAGGCAGGCCTTTATAAGGGTGCACTGTAGTGCAACCTAGTACACTGCTAGGGTGCATTATAGCGCACTTGAGCCCTTTTTGGCCTGTGATGGGCGAATTGGAGTGAAATATGCATTGGGGTTTGGAGTATTCATATCCATAGGATGCTTCCAAAAGTTTCCCAAGGCTATCCACTCTTTTGGGCTTGAAATTGGATGAGGGAGGAAGTTAAGGAATATCAATCGCTTTATCCCTTCCCCCATGGAACTAAATCCTAAGTTTGGGAGGGCATTCATTATGGCATAAATTCCTTCATTCACCTATAAAAAGACCACTCATCTAAGTGATCAGGGGATGAAAATCATTGAATTATAGGGAGATGCTGTTAGTATGAGACTTGAGTTGGTTTCAAGTATTGTAATGATGTCAGAATGTCTTGCTTGTTATGAGGAGAGGATGGGATTGAACTGGAGGAGTGGCACTGAATCAAGTAGATTGGGTTGTAACTCTTCCTTTTACTAATAAAGTGTTCAAAGCTTTTTCCATATGTTTGTATTGTTTATTGATTCTTTCATATGTGTATTATGCACTTGATTCCATTTTATGTTTAATCAATAGATCATTATCATATGCTTTGATCAATTTTTATCTTCTGTATGTGTGCAGGTAATTTTCAAGCAGATTAAGTACGGAAAGGAGCGACACAATTGGTCAAGGGAGATAAGAAGTAAGTGGAAGTTTCAGGTAGGCTTCTTTATTGTCTTATTTAATCTATTGGTTATAGAAAAAGTAGAGAATGCTTTGCACTGTTGTTCTAGACTTAGCTACTAGTCTATGGGTTTAGGCCTTTATCTGTAGACACTAAAATTTCCTAAAACAGTACGTAAAGTATAAATGAATGCTCTCACTATGCGGTTTCACATTAGACAACGCTAATACAGACTGGGCCTTCTTGTACTTTCAGGTATATATGGGAGGACAACTCTAGGTTGTTATCCATCCTTAGGTAATCGAGTCAGCTGCCTTGTACAATGTGATACACCGAACACAA
The DNA here is from genome assembly GCA_000404065.3 of Pinus taeda. Lineage (NCBI taxonomy): Eukaryota > Viridiplantae > Streptophyta > Pinopsida > Pinales > Pinaceae > Pinus > Pinus taeda. The sequence continues at coordinate 19,139 of APFE030206738.1, read as the reverse complement.
CATTCGGGGAGATTGCCTGCCCGTACTTCTCAGTTTGCTAGGAGGTATTCTGCAGTTCATAGTTGCTAGGTAAACCTTTTTCCTAGCTTACCATTTTTTATTTATTTATGTTTTGTAATAAAATCAATGAACATTCGTGGAGGAAAATCAACACTTACCCCGTCGTTCACGGAGAGCAATGAGTAAACCACCTTTACCGCCCAAAGCTACACCTATCCAGTCGAAGCGGTCTCGTTTGACTGGATCTAGTACTTCACAAACTTCTGGTTCTTCATCTGAATTACCAGAAACACCTATACTGGTAAGTACTATGACCCCAGTTACTCCTATAGTTACTGGTACATTTGTTACTGAAGTGGAATCTCCACAATTACCTGAGGAACCAAGAACTAAATCTAGTGAAATGGTAACCTAAGTTGTTCAAAAACAAGTTGATTCCCTACCTGAAGTTGTTCAACAAAAAATTACTTTTGAACCTGAATATGTTCAACCAGAAGTTGATCCTGAACCTATCACCGTTCAATCAGAAGTTACTTCTAAACCAGGAGTTTTTAACGAAGCCCAACCTGAACCTATTCTTTTACCAGAACATTTGGATTTTGAGGTTGAACAATCAGAAGTTGTTACCATACCAGAAGAATATCAACCGTACATCCTCAGATATCGATAACTGTCGAGACTTCCTCTTTACCTTAGGAACAAATACCAGAAATATATTACAGACATGATGGTGAAATTCTTCCACCTCGTTTGATTTCGATAGAAGAGGAACCTGAGGTAGAATCACCCAGAACTCCATTCCATTTTGGAACTGGACTTTAGCTGTATCCTCATACTCCTCATTTTACTACTCCTTTTGATCTTGATTACTTTCGGACACCCGTTGATTCGTTAGGAAATTTATTTGGACATTTGACTATCGTAGAGTCAACATCCCAGATTGTATCATCTGTTACAGCTACGACATAATCTTTTATTGCAACCTCTTTGATGTTTACTATGACAGTCGTATCACACTTGTATGGTGTTCCGTCCATCCTATCGGGTTCCCAATCTTTATCTGGAACCCACTCGGGTGTTTCTTCTGGCCCTTGGTCTTCACCAATGTCCTCTACAGGAATTTTATCTGGTTCCTCATAAGGGATACCGAACAGCTAGACACATCAAGTCAATATCAAGTTGGTTCATCTGGTTACCATCCTATGTATCCGTTTTACACTGGACTACCCGCATATGGAGAGAAATTTGCACACTCTTCTTATCCTCCATTTTTTGGGGGGCAACCATATGTCGGTATGCCGTCGTCCTTAGGTCAGCTTGGAATGACTATCTATCAGTGGTAACCAACAATGCCCATTAAACGTAGGCTTGTGTATCCATCACAACCTATGCAATATGTCTCATCCATACCTACAACGCCTGTTGTTACATCTATACCGTAGTCACAAGCTCAGATTTTTGTATCTCAACTTGTACAATCTGGTCCTTCAACCTCAGAGCCCAAGTTTCGGGTGTATAGATCCAGTATTCTCAGGCAGTTTTACAACAACCACTTGTGCCTGGAGTCCAAAAACCTCAGGCTAGTTTACCTTTTACTGGAATGACTCATACTTACACTGGTTTAGTGTATTCACAACCTGGTCAAGATTACATTGGTGGACGACAACCGTTGTATAAAAAACAACAACAGTTGCTTCAATAGCCTTGGCAACCCTAATATCAACATCAATAATTCTAGCGATACCATCCTCATCTTGGACTTGGTCAACAAGCCTATGCTGGGTTTGGTCAACAACAAGTTTACCCAGGTCCTGGTCAACAAGCCTATGCTGGGTTTGGACAACAACAAATGTATCCTGGTGCTCAACAACAACCTTACACCAGATTTGCTCAAGAAACTTACCCATATCAAGGTTACCAACAGTGGATGCCTTATGATGGTATGCAAAGGCCTATTGCCCAGGAAATCCCATCTTACCTTGGATATGCTCAACCTGACCTCAATAGACAGTTGCCTTTCGTTGCAACACTTGAGTTACCATATCTAAATCGGCTCACCAACCCAATTATTTATCCACCTTGGTGGTCAGTGATTCCTCATAAATTACCTTCCGCTATTTCGAAATCCAATGGAAACCCTGGAGAAGACCTGTCCAACTGTGTCATGACTTTTCATTTATGGTGTTCATAAAACTCCTTGAATGATGATTCAGTTAGACTACATCTTTTCCAGAGAATGCTTACTGATCGGGCTTCAAAATGGTACATTGAGTTACCACGAGCTTCTTTTGATAACTTTACAACCTTGGATACTACATTTTTAGCCCACTTCTAGATACCCATACGATATGAAACTAGAATGGAAATATTAACCAACTTTAAATAGACTGCTGCTACTCATATCTCTGATCATATTCATGAGTGGCGTCATTGTCGTCGAATGGTTAAAACTTATGTTTCAGATTAGCTTTTGGCTGAGTGGCTTATAAAATCCTTTTTGCCATCTATCACCGAGGATGTGGTGAAAGGTGGAGTTGTCACTAAAGAGAAAGTAATTTTTCATGCCCAATATTTGGACTTGATTTATACACAGTCTTGCATGCTCTATGACAAGATCTCGAATGCACCCCGACCAACTTTCACTGTTCCTCCACCACCATCGAGTAAGGACTCTCATGTTGGTGACAGTGTGATTGGTTCTTCGAGCACACAAACGGTAGGTAGACCATCTGGTCAAACACTTGCCATTTCCAATCAAACTTCAAATGCATCTGATAACACTCTTGCTTCCGAAATCAATGTTGTGTCATTTGAAAAAGGCAAGAATTAAAGGCAACCAGGAATCAAGAAAAAGGGGAAAACAAGAAGAAACAAAATAATTCCCCTCAAGAGAAATCATCTGATTCCTGTCCATCAGCTTGGAAAACTCGTTACCCATGTTTAATCTGTAACGATGAGGATTTTACACGAGATTGTCCTCACCGCTTTGAAGTCTCAAAGATTCTGAAGAGTTCTAATACATCTGCAGTGTTGAATGATCCTTTTCCGAACCCAGAGACACATATGGTTGCTACAGACCATGCTTCCACTTCCCAAGTGCTTATGCTATCCACCTCTAAGCCTAAAAATGATATTTTGGTGTCAACACGAAGTAAAGATTATGGAAATCAATCGTCATCGTTGAATAACTAGGCTGATCAACCTAATCCTTCGACCTTGACTTCGTCTAATCCTATTCCACCACCTATTGCACCAGAGTTAACAATAAAACCACATAAGGGAGTTGTACATAAATCAACATTTAACCCTCGAGCTTGAGCTGCACATAATTATAATATAGTAGAAGATTTGGCTCAGTCACCTTTTGTTGTGTCAATGCTTGAGGTGCTTCATAATTGTCCCTCCCAAAAGCAGGCTTTGTTGTCAGCAATTGGTGGAATCGATCCAACTGATTCCAATCTTGTGGTTTTCAACCATGTGGGTTATACGCCACAGATACCAGCACAATTGGAATTCCTGATTCAAGTAAATGCCTTGAATAAACTTATTCACCAAACCATTATTGACGAGGGGGCATCTACTTGTATTATGTCTATGAATTACTGGAAAAAACTTGGCTCACCGCCTTTGTCACGTTCACAACAACGTTAAAATCTTTTGACGGTCGCACATATACGCCTTGTGGAATCTTGAGTAATCTACAAATTGAACTAGGAGGAAAAATAGTAACTGTTGAAGTTGAGGTTGTTGATGGACCCCTTGACTACAACATTTTTCTGGGAAGACCATGGGTTTATGCTATGGCTGCTGTGGTTTCAACATAATTTCATACGATTGCATTCCCTCATAAGGGTGGAATCACAGTTATCAACCAACTCACCTTCTTCGCCTCTAGTTCACAGGCTATTGGAAGAATTCTATCAGTTAACAGACCCCCGCTATCTATTCAAAACATTGATGTAGGTCTCTTCAAGGATTCTTCCTTAATGGGTACTTTTTCACTACCACCACCATCAAACTTGGCGGAAGTGGCAAAAGTTGAGACTTGCAACATGATATCTTCCTCTTCATTTGACTTAAGGAAGATTGCCAATAGTTTTGAAGTTGATAGTAGTAATGAAATCATGCCGCTAAGCCCTATTGAGCTTGCATATCAATCAATATTTTTAACTTGTGCGACGAACCCAAATCCATATTCGTTAATTGTATGGGTAGATCATTCATTAGAATATGGTGCTTCCTTTGATCCTTTTTCATGTATATTTTCTACTGATGAAGGAATCATCTAATCAATGATGACGGAAGAAGAACCATGGGAAGATTATCATCATCGTTCCCATCTTCTATATTACATGGAAGATTTTTCAAATGAACTTAATCACCCTTCAGTTGTTGATTTCCTTTCGAATTCTATTTTCATAGATACAGTAGATTCGGAGCGAAACGTTTCAAATATCGAAGAAACTATTTCTATTAATATTTCAACCAAACCTAACATTGTAGAAAACATTCATGTTGGCAAATCTTGCTCTCCATCAGAACTTGATATTTACCATGCTCTCTTTCGTGAATTCCGAGATATATTTGCATGGTCATATGAGGAGATGCCAAGAATTGACTCTAGTATAGTTGAACATGAAATCAAAATGTATCCTGATGTCAAACCAGTGCGACAACACCTCCGACCTATTCATCCAAAGAAGGCTATTGCCATTAAAACATAAGTTGAAAAACTTTTGCATGCTGGGTTCATTTACCCTGTTCCTCTTACTGCTTAGGTTTCCAATATTGTTCTTGTCATGAAGAAACAAGGGATAATATGAGTGCACATTGATTATAGGGATGTTAATCAGGCTTGTCCAAAATACAATTATCCCACTCCGTTTATCGACCAGATTATTGATGAATGTGTCGGATGTGAAATATTCTCATATATGGATGGGTTTTTCTAGCTATAATCAGATCAATATCCACCCAGAGGACCAATCCAAAAATGATTTTATTTGTCCATGGGGCACATTCGCATACATGAAACTCTCTTCTGGTTTGAAGAATGGAGGGGAATATTTTCAGAGGGCAATGAACTATGCCTTCCATGACATCAAACATATTGTTTAACCATACCTTGATGATTTCCCTGCTCATTCACGAAAGCGGACTGATCACCCGCATCATTTGAGAGCTATATTTTTATGGTGCCGACGCTACAAAATATGACTCAATCCACATAAATTTGTGTTTTGTGTTGATTCTGGTCGTTTTCTTGGATTCGTAGTGTCTAAAGAGGGAATTCGACTCGACCCTCTTTAGGTTCAAGCAATTCTTGACTTACCTCCACCTTCCAATCTATTACAATTATAGAGACTCCAAAGGAAGGCTAACTTTCTGAGGAGGTTCATTCCCAATTATGCTGAAATGGCTAAAGGATTTACTCTTCTTTTGAAAAAGGGGATACCATTTCATTGGGATCAAGTTGGGCAAGCTACCTTTGATGCTCTTAAAGATACCTTGATTAGAGCCTCATTAATGTATTCCCCAAATTATCAAAATGACTATTTCTCATATCTCGCCGTTGTAGATACAACCATTGGAATGGTTTTAGTCCAAGAAGAAGATGGGATTGAACATCCAATATATTATTTGAGTCACAATCTCAATGATACAAAAGTTAAGTACGCTTACATTGAAAAGTTAGCTCTAGCTGCTATTCAAGCTGTATAAAGATTTCACCACTATAGCTTGCTTTGAAAGACCACTGTCATTTCGGGTTAAAACCGTATGACATATATTTTGTGACGTCAATTGCTGGGGAGAAATACTCAAAATGGATCGTCATTTTGCAGGAATTTGATTTGGAATTCATCAAATCCAAATCAAAGAAATCTCTAGTTTTCGCTGAGCTTCTTTGCGACCTTCCCTTGAATAGCCTTGATTCAACGTTAGAACCATCAATTATGAATGAGTCTTTGTTCCTGATTTCGTCATCTGACCTGTGGTATGGAGATATACTGATTTATCTCCAGACCCAAAATTTCCAGCCTGATACTGCTCGCTTGCAACAACGATGTATCCGATACCAAGCCAAAGATTATCTGATCATTGGCAAAACTCTTTACCGTCATGTTATCGATACGATTTTGCGAAGTTGCCTCACTCACGAGGAAGCCGAGAAAGTTTTGAATGATTGCCATTAAGGTTCTTGTGGTGGACACTTATCTGGTTATGCTACTGCATAGAGAATTCTTCATGCTGGTTACTTCTGGCTTAACATATTCAAATATTGCATTATTTCCATTAGAAGCTGTCATGCATGCTAGATTTATGACCCTAAAGCTATATTACCACTTGCACCATTGCATCCCGTTGTCATTGTTGGACCATTCTCCAAATGGGGCATTGACTTCATGACATGTAACCCCACCTTGGCTGGGGGGGCATGGGTACATTATAGTCGTCGTTTACCATTTCACAGAATGGGTGGAGGCAATGCCAACATTAAACAATAGTGGCGAGACGACTTCACTTTTCTTTTTCAACCACGTGGTTGCCCAGTTTGGTGTACCGCAGGCTATAGTTATAGATCATGGGTCGCATTTTTGCAATCACATGATGATTGCGTTAACTACCAAGTTAGGACTTTCACATGATAGTTCTACTCATTATTGTTTTAGGTGAAAGCACCCTAGGGCTTTCAGTTAGAACCCCAATAGAGTAGAAGCAAACTACAACAAGAAATACTCAAACAACTCAGGCAAGATGCTTATATTATCAAACTACGTAAGAGTGACCATACCCGGATTTCCTTCGTTCGAGTAGGTCCCGCAGGGTTCAGACCCTCTGCAACTCCCAATGTTCTTCAAACCTGAAAATCATTCAATTTGAACATACATAGCAGTATAGAAGTAAAGCATATTCACGAAATTGATTTTATATCATATAAACAAATGATTGATCATACATCAAAACGGCATTCATATATGAATTAAAACATAATTTGATGCAGAGACATAGTTAATTTTGGAAACAAGACATCATTTATTTTATTGTAGTAAGCTATAAATAACATGGAGAGAATTCACCTGAGTCTTTCTCTGGCTCCAAGCGGAACCGTCCTCTGGATTCATCCTATCCTAGCCTTCAACAATCTTCTTCCATCACCAACACCATGATATCTCAAGAAAAAGGAAGGATATCTATAATCAAGGAAGTAAGGGTTTCCTGAAGCTTGGGGAAGTGCATGAGGCATAGGGATTCATCAGACTCAGTCAGGGATATTATTAGTTTAATAACTCTATCTCTTCTCCTTCTCCTTAAGGCCTTCCCATAGAGGTCTATTTATACCTCTCCCAATTAGTTTTTTAGTTGGGAAACAGTTGGGCCACAAGCAATAAGAGGTAATCAATAGGTAAAACCCGTGAACTCCACCCAAAATTAATGAAATTTAATTTTTTAAGTGTTTTAATACATATACATGAGTTGGGTATTGACTGACCCACGTGTACACGCTTTTATCTCAGGGAAAAGTAGCATACAGGGAATAAAACGCTGTTTTTTTATATATTTTGAGCAAGTCTAGAAGGAGGGGTTGCCCTAGGACATAAACAAAGCATCGTATATACCAAGAGTGGTAAATGGTGCTATAACATATGCCCCCTAATCTATGAGGTCAAAAGGGGTACATGATGGCCGAAATGTGTTAAGTGTATGGAAAGAATCATACCAAGACTGAGAAGGACTTCACTAGAATTTAGCCTGCGAAGTCATCAAAAGAGATCAGAAAGAAAATGCTGTCTGAGGCAGGTATAGCCATGCTCAGAGAAAGTAAAGCATGTCCGCATACCAAGTACAAGCAGATCCAATATGTATACTAGTATAAAGGAACTGGAAGTACATAATGGATCATCTAATCATGATTGAAAAAGTACATGTCTGAATATCACATATAAGAAGACGATCAATGATGCTGAAGGATGAAGCTGATCACTGACGTCAAAAGTTGATCACAATAGTACAAAATGAACATGATGGAATAAAATGATACTACATCACAACTCGGATGGTAGCATATAAGATGTTGCTGTGAAGAACTGCAACATATAAGGTGGATGATGTCAACTAGCAGCAACAGGAGCAACTAACAAGTGAACCAAAACATGATGATGCAACTCGAGGTCTTCACCGACTGCTTTGGTACATTTCTACACAATGGTAATGAATGATCTGAGGTCGACCACGTGAGAAATCATTTGATTACCAGTCATTGATGTATACTGTTAACAAATTCGAGACTACTCACCGATAATGATAATGAGAGTCAAGGTACCCAGTAAAATCTAACAAGTGCGAATGAATGAGCTGAAGTCGAACACTTGAAAGAATCTATCAGTCAGGAGATAATGATGGTTTCCCACTGTCGATAGAAAAAGAATCTGCCATCGATGACTGCAAACCCCAAGATACTGCCAAATTGACTCTAGATCTTTTTCCTAGAGAAAATGAGTTGTAGTCGATAGGAAAAGATCCGCTAGAAGGAAGGAATTAAGGCATCCTTCGTCAATCTAGTGCGAGTATAACCTGTAGGCAAATAATGTGGAAGGAATTAGACGAAAAAGATGTAGTAACCCAACCGAAGCACATTTTTGGTGTACACAAGATGTAGTTAGCATATGATAGAAACCCTCTGAACCAACCAATAACGAAAGCTGACACAGAGGTGAGGAATCCACCAATAGGGTCAAATGGAAACCAAGGCACTGCATGAATCCCAATTTGTGATAATGAAAGCTGATGTCGAACACAAGCGAAACCACTCAGTCAAAGACCCATAACACTGATCGATGCTGAGCACAAGGTGACCTATCAATAATGAAAATAGGGCCAGGGTGTGGCTCTAGATCTGCCCTCCGAGCAATTTGTCGTAGTCGATAAGGACAAGACCCACTAGCAAGAAGTCAATGGAGACCTTCTCAAACTGGCACGAGCAAAGGACCAATATAACTGATGTGATGACAAACATGACACTGACAACTAGGGATGGCCGACTGAAAAATAGGTCAAGAGACACCGCAGAGAGGCCGAGTCAGGTTTACTTCCCTTGAACAAAAGCACAACTCGATGATGACTATATGGCAGCATATGATAACTCTGTATAAGTTTGTCATGCAAGAGGCATAAGCAAACTCTCCATATGATTGTAAGAGGTAACCAATCGGAGGAGTACTGACTCAATAACAAGGTTAAGGTGCTCCTAAGTCAAACTAAATCCCACCCCAATGGAGGAGAGACTTTCTTTTGAGTGCTTTGTTCAAGGATGACATGACTGACTCTAGCTACCAACAAAATATGGAAATGTCGTCCCGTTCCCGCTCTTTTTGGAATATATATATATAATTTTTTCTTTAAGCTGGAAAAAGAATAAAAGAATGCTATAGTACAGTGGAAAGAACGAGTGTCAGAGAAACAGATGATCTAGTTCCTGGGAGGGGAACATTCCTATGCTCAATACAGGGAGGCGAAACTGGTCAAGGACACTCAAAGGGATGCTCTTTCCATGAGTAAAAGGATGTGTCAAGTTGCAGAAGCTAAGTGATTGCATGGTTGACTTTGCAAAAGACATGGTCAAATAAGTGGCTTAAACACGAGTCCAAGTGAAGCTGGCTCAAGGCCAAAACATGCAAATAGTCAAAATGCAATGCGGCAATACAACTCAACACAAAGGAGCCTCTAGGGTATAAGGCCAGAAATTAGCGCGGAAGAAAGGAGAATGTGTCTTCAATGCATTAGTCATGGCAGGACTAAAGAGGACTCTCGAGTCTACTCAGTATAGCAGCATGGGCAACCAATGTCAATGAGGATCTAACTAAGATGCCCATGTAAAGGATGGCTCTACCATCGCATCATGATTAAAAAAACATGATTTGTTGACCAAGATACGATGGGGTTGACCCTACGGCTAATGTATCACTGAATGGAGGCTAGTATGCAAGATGCGACGGAAAATGGTTTTCCCTAACCTAAATGCCATTGAGAGAACATTCCCTGCCATGACGGGTCAATGGTCATGGGACCGAAACAACATCTTGAAGAAGTCTCCAAAATTTCTTGTAAAAGAACCCACTCTTGACAATCCAAGCCCATAGGTCAAAAAATCCATGAGACAAAAATCAAATTTTGAAAAAATATTTTGCAATTTCAAAGTTATATAGTGACTTTTGGACTCACAGTTTTTTCATTTCTGTTTGGAGCAAAGAGCTATGGAGCAAAACTAAGTAAGATTTCCTCTAAAGAATTGGATCGTTCGAATCACCCAAAGTCTCCAAGTAATCCTCAAATCCTACTTGTAATGCTTTATGATAGTTTTTAAAAGCTTTTTCAAAGTTTTGACCGTGGGAAACTATGCCCAAAAATTCAACTCTGCGTACACATTCACCTGAGGTGGGCATACCCATGCTCAGATAAATAATAGGGATGCGGTAATTGTCTTTTGGACAAGCTTTATTTAAATCCCTAAAGTCGATACATAATTGGATCATTCCTTGCTTCTTATCTACCGGGACTGGGTTGGAAACCCACTCAGTTAGAGGAACGGGGTACATGAAACCCGCCTTAAGCAACTTTTCAACTTCAGCTTTAATAGCTGCCACTTTCCGAGGATTTCCCGGTCAAAGTTTTTGATGAATAGGTTTGGAATTTTCGTATGTCTTGATCTCATGCTGGACTATAGATGGATCAATTCTAGGCATTTCCTCATAAGACCAATCTAACACATCTCGAAATTATTTGAAAAGATCAGTGTAGATTTGAATTTCTTCAGGGGAACAATCAACTCCGATGAAAACATTTTCGATTACGTTAGGATTCCTAGAGATGTTCACATGCATAGTTTGTGAGATAACTGACATTTTACCTGTGGCAGAAAATTGTGCTGGAGCTAAAGGGTTTGAAATTGTATAAACATCACTAGTAGACAGATTGGACAAACTAGATTCAACTTCATGCAATGGAGGGAGAAAATATGAATGATGATGTAAATCATCCCATGGTCGATCCACACCCATCATTGCTTCCAAAATTGCTTCTTCAGATGGTAAGGCTGTATCAAAGCAATCCAGAGCTGAAGTAGAATCGAGGGTCCAAGCTGGAGCCACATCGCCATCTAACTCCTCTAGTGAAAAAGGAGTGGGATGTTTGTTTGCAGAGTTAATGATAGATTGATAAGCGAGTTCCACTGCAGACATGGGAAATGCCATTCCACCTACCTTTCCTCCATCTAATGTGGTGGTAGATGAAGGTAAGGGCCAAGGGTCTGAAAAATAATGAGTTCGAAAGAAATCTTTCCGAAAAGGTCCCCTAGAGGATGAAATCGCATTAATTCTAGTTGTAGGAGCAAGGAGGTCAAATATACCCATCAACGAAGAGTACATCCCAACTCCTAAATTTTCAATAGGTTGATGGGGATTGTGAACCAATGGAACGGTAGAATATGAAGTTGTGTGAGAGTCACCTGGAGAATAATCTAACTGATCAACTCTAACAATCCTCCCCTCATGAGGAAAACAAAGGATGTGGAATAATGATGAAACTATGGCATCCATCTTGTAAATCCAATTCCTGCATAAGAGGAGGTTATAATCCAGGTTCGCATCGACGATTTCTACCTCAATATTCACTACCTTTCCCCCAACACAGATAGGAAAGGCCGGGATAATACCGTGCAGCCTATGAGAATGTCCATCAAATGTTGTCAAAAGAGTCGGTGAAGGAACAACTGAAGGTGATCCAATGGCCTTCCAACATGACATAGACATCACGCATGTGGAAGCTCCCTCATCTATAATATTTTGAAAAATATTGGTCTTTCGGTATGTGGACTTTATCTGGAAAGCCATATGGTGAGGAAGTCCCTTTTTGACATTCAACATATCAAAAGTGAGCACTAAAGAATTCTTTGGGTCTATTGTGCCGATTTCCGAAAGAAAAGCACTTCTCTGAGTAGGGCACGACTGGAGTACCTCCAAAGCTGACATAGCATAAGGACTTTGAGCAAGATATTCTACAATCAAGTAATTCTGGACTGCCCTAGCATTAGGGTTAATAGTTGAGTGCTTTGCGGAGCCTTTCGGTATCCAAGGTATAGACTCAACAAAATGCCGTTCAATATGAAGTGGTTATGTGGCATCAGGAACAAATTTAGCCTTAGATGTTTTTGATTCACCATAATCGCATGCTCATGTAGCGACGTTGATATGAGAGCTCATCATATAAACATTTGACAAATTTTCCCCTTCCTGGTTGCCCCTGACGGAGGTACCAACATTAGAATTTGCGTCAGCAAGTAATTGCTGCCCTTGGGGAAAGGGTTAGTCAGAACAGCTTGGGAGCTAGAGGACCCTTGCTGTACTAATAAGCACTGAGTGTCTTGCATCTTAGGGCAGAGGTGAGTTAGATGATCTCCATTGCATAACTTGCATGGAAATTTTACCTTTTTCCTGGACTCTTTCCTACCCTCTCCAGCATCATTGCCAAGTTTGTTTGCATTGCCTTTTCCTTCCTGGTTCTTCTTCTTACCTCATCCCTTCCTCTTCCCATCAGATTGTTGATTTCCTTTGGGGTTAGTGGTCTGGACGACGTTTATAGAGGTAGGTTGGGAAGGTGTAGGTACAGATGGTGCTGCCTGGGTATAAGAAGCAGTTTGTAGAGACAAGTGCTGTAACTGATTTAAGAGGTTCACTGCGTTAACATCAATCGATCTGACTATACCATTGGCATGGGGACCTGGTTTCAGTTTGGCTAAATCGACCTTAGATCTAGAAGCATTAGGTAGAATTTTCTGAAGAACCCCAGACTGAGAATATATCAGTTCCAATTGCTGGGCTCTGAAAATGGCCCGCTCTTCCGTATAAACACCAGAGAGAGACACATCCTTTGAGATCTCAGTTTGTAATGATTTGAGAAACCATTCGAGAAGGAACTCTGGTAGGATTTCAACTTTGATAAGCCTTTTCCTCCTCCTCCATTCCTGGATGTGATTCGAAATGTGAGTTGTGGTGTCTTGCTGAAAGTTAGCCAGAAGTTCAGTTCCGGCTTCATATTAGATAAGCAACTAAAAATGGTTCAAAAAGACATTAGCCAAATCACAAAAAGAAGTATAGGTGCCCCCTGTCAACTCTATATACCATTTGGCCACATTTTCAGTTAGGGTGCACTGAAATAACCTCAACCTGATCGAATCATCTATCAAGGAGCTAGATGAGCACCATAAGTGAAATGTGGTTATGTGGTCTCTCGAATCTTCACCACTCTTCCCTTCGAATTTTTGGATATCAGAGGGAAGTTTAGTTGGGACCATAGGCCAAGCCGGATTATACCAAATCAGATCATTTGTCAATTTAGTTAAGTCTGGCAAGTTTAGCGTGGCCAGAAAAGGGATTCGTGGCGGACCTTGGGAATTCCATCTAGTGCAGGCGAGGTTCCCAAAGGTCTGAAAAGAATGAATTGGATTTTGAAAAACACCAGGTTGCCCGAAGTAACTCATAGAGCCTACTGAACCAAAAGGTGCTCCTTGTGGTCCAACAAAATTCAGAGTTTGACCAACTCCTGTCGAAAATCCTCCGTAACAAGTGAAGTTAACCCCTAATGAAGTGTTAAAAGGAGCTGATAGCCCCTGATAAGGATTCCATGCATTAGCAAAGGGTGGAAAATTTTGAAACGAATTAAATGAAGAATACAACACATTCCCTTGTTGGCTAGAATAAAATTGATTCCCAGCTCCTATCCCACTAACCGCAGGGTTTCTCCAACTCTAGAATGGGTCATTACCTTGACCAGTAAAGAAAAAAGGCATTGACCCTAATGTTGGATTGGAGTGTGGTATATGACCACTTCCAAATGGGAAACCTTGAAAAGAAGCTGATCCACTTATCATGGATGTGGAGGTGGTCGATGGTGTTATCACTGAAAAGATTTCAAAGGAAAAGGGTAAGGTAAGGGAGAATTGGTCTTGGTTATTCTCAAGTTCCTTTCATGCATAAGAAGCACTTGGCAAACTCAGGGTCAGCATACATCAGAGTTCTTTGAAGGCTCAAGCAAGGCATGTAAGTTTTGAACAACTTCATGGTAGATGGAAAGGCCATTTCAAGCAAAGGTAAGATCAAGAGAGTTGAATTTTTGACTTGAAGCTGTGTTTTTAAAATCACACAGTAGTTTTGTAGCGCGCTACGAAACTGCTGTAGCTGCACATTATGCTTTCATTGACCAATGTTGAAAGACAAAGGCAAATATTTTTGAAAGGAGGATTATGAAGATGATAATTATTCATAGCTATTTTTGTTCATGATGCTTAAAGAAGCTTCAAAGAGGTTTTGGTTCAAGTCTACAGTGTATGTAAAACAAGATAATCCAATGCAATTGTATGAAGAACAACTGGGGTAACTGAAGCAACCTTTTTCAGGAGAAAAAACTGTTTTAAGCAGTCAACTTCCAGGAGGTCTCCAGAGCAACTGAAAAAATATTTTGGAAAATTGAAAGAGGTTTTTATTCCTAACATACTGAAATACACAAACCTCTTTCAGTTTCTTCAAAGACATTCTGAGGTGGGAGAAATGAAAGACTACAATTGTGCTACGAAACTGCTCTAGGTGCAGTTTTTCAAAATCAAAATTTCCTGTTTTACACGTCTTCTTCAAGGATTGATTTTGGACAGCTGGAGAAGTATTTTAAACACACAAGAGAGGTTTTTGTTCTATACATCCTGGAATACAAAAACCTCCTTCAGTTTCCTCAAATACATCATGATCTGGGAGAAATGAAGGACCAAAGTTGCACTACGAAACTACTGTAGGTGCAGTTTTTCACAAGCCTATTTCTCTGTTTGACACCTGTTTTGCAAAGACATATTTTGAGCGGTAGGAAAGGTGTTTCAAAAAAAAAAGAGATTTTTTCTTAAGCACGGATTGGTTCACAAAAACCTCCTTCAGTTTGTCCAAATACAGTTTTTATCAGAAGTTATGAGCTCTGTCCCAAGACCTATTTTTCAGCCAGAACAGAGCAAGGGACAGTTTCCTAGTTTCTAGGAACAACAAAGGGATGAGTCATCAAGGGCCAGCTGGAAGGTTATGAGCACCATCAAATTCGACTTCATGGAGTGTTAGGTGTCAAAGAGTGCTTTAAATGTTTATATAAGGTTGTTTTAATCATAATGAGGAGTTACACTCCTAATTGTCTTAGGTCTCTAGGACTCCTAGTTAGCTGTCTTTTGTATTAAATAGTTAGTTTAAGTGTCAATATGTGTCAAATAAGGAGGAATTCGAATTACCCTCATGCTTGAGGAGGGATCTCAGTTAGGTAGAAGAACTCTATATATAGTTGGAGCATCAATGTAATAGGTATTGGAAATTTTATAACAGAGTACTGTTTTGGCTTATGTAAAGACAGAGTTCAGTAATATAAGTTGGCTGCTTTTCTTCTCAGGATTCATGAAGGATTTCCATGTTCAGAATGTGTGGTTTTATTCTTTCCTTAATGTCTTTTACAGTTGCATAGATGTGTAATCACTCAGAATTCACTGATTGTGCTCTGATTTCCTGTATGCATTTATGAACTGTGGTTTTATATGAGTTGTGTTCTGAACATCCAAATGCTAAATGCCCTGACTTCTATGTAAAGGCAGTATCATTTTTTACTGAAGTATGATTGACTCCATAGG
>APFE030206732.1:0-11277 GCA_000404065.3 Pinus taeda | reverse complement strand
AATAAATAATAATAGAACCGCCATAAACCATATTTGTTAGTTCGAAACTTGTCCACAAATAAATGATGATGTGATTTTCACTGAAACCTTTATCTATCAATAAATAATAAAAAATAAATAATAAAACTATTGATTTAAAATAAATTATAACATGAATATAGATAAATTAGTATAAGAATGAAAAATAAGATGATTAATTTACTGATAGGCTGCTTTTTCTGCGCAAAAACCTGTACATCACCTTTCACTCCTTTCAGCCAGATTACCATTCGCCTTGTCGTTGTCTTGCGTGTACATCGAGAAATACGCAGAGAATGTTTGATCTTGAGATTGGATGTTTTACATATACAGAGTTAAAATAGATTTAGGGTATAATTTTAAATCAATATTACAAGTGTTGTATGATAGTTTATATATGATTTTTAAAAATAAAACAAAAATTACAGTTGAGTGTTTGTTTTCTGTGAATTGAGTAAGAAATTTTCAAAAATAAACTTTTATGTAGATGGTATCATTAAATAGTTTCTGCTTTAGTTTAATTAGACAAATAACTAAATTAAAAATAGAAAAATTGTTAAAAAATAATTCATTTAGAAATAAAAAATTATCAATATTAAATATAGACAAATGATTGTGTTGATCATATATTAAAATTTAATTTTTAAATATTTTATTGGTGGATATTTTAATTTGTCTTTGTCTTGACGATAAACGACACTCGTTGGTGCGAAACACATTGACAAATGTATCTTTATGTGATTTAGGCCGAAAAATTATTTTCATAAAGTTGAAATTTTACAAAAAAAACTACAAAATAAGAAATGACTAAAAAATAAAATAAATATATTAATTTTTTTACTGGTAAAATTTGTGTTATGTAAATTTGTGTTATGCTCTATAAACTATTTAATTAAAGCACAAAATAATGCAAAAAAAACTAATTACTTATATATTTTTTAAAACTAATATAACATAATAAATAAAATTTATATGTATATATATATTCATATTTTATTAAAATTTCAATTGTGTTTTTTATATTTATAGTTATGTGGGTTTTTATAGATTTACAATTAGTTTTATTACCTCATAACGTTGTTTAATATAGAATGTATATTGAAAGTGGTTACTTTTTTATTATTTAAAATAATAAAACATTTTAAATTTACAATTTGAGTATAAATATAAAAGCAATATTATCATAATATTACTCCAAATTACATTTAAAAATAAGAGAATTTTTTTTTTTCTGAAATTTTGATTTTATAATTTTTTGTAAAAATTTTTTATAAAATTAATAAGACCATAGAATTGTTTAAACTTTTGGATAGTAAATTATTATATACTTAAAAGTTGTATTTATTATTTGATATGAAAGTGACAAAAGTTTATAATATAATTTGGAATAGTGAAAATAGAGAATCTATCGCTTCAATGTTAAGGATAGTTTTGACAATTGCAAAAAGGTATTTAAAATTATTCCTAGTCATAAATAAGGGTAGAAAAAGTTAAATATGCTATTATTGTTCATGAATAAAATCTTAGGTTCTCCTTTAAGTATATAATAGTTTCTTTATATGAGCAAATTTGTATTACTACATATAAATTGATCTATGATTTATGATATTATTACAGTGTTAGATGCTTTTTTTAGTTATGATTAATCATAATTAATTATATCTCATCCAAATTAATTAGAGGTAATTACATTTATTATTATCTTATAATTTAAATAATTATAATTAAAAAAAAAATTATCAAAGTTAATATATTAGACTCTAGCTTTTGAGAACCTATGGTATTTGCCATAATATTTGTTATAATAAAACATTTAGTAAATTTAAATTTAAAATACATCTAAACAAATTTATACTATTTTAATTATACAATATATTGACATATAATTATTAATGATGATAATAATTCCCTTTACCTATAATTATGGAGTCATCTACGGAGGTGGAAACCAAAAGTAGTCGGAATCCGGGCAAAAAAAATTCAAAAAATATTATAAAAACATTATTTAAAAAATGTTTTTTTACGATGAAATTGTATTCAGCACTATCAAAAACCTCTCTAACACCCAAAATTATGAAATGTGACAACTTTTATTTTAATTCAACACTATCAAAAACCTCTCTAACATCCAAAATTATGAAATGTGACATCTTTTATTTTAATTCAACACTATCAAAAACCTTTAAACACCCGAAATCATGAAATTTGACAACTTTTATTTGGATTAAAAAAATCTCACTAAATTATTTTAAAATATAACCTGAATTTTCATTACTTTCACGGGAAAAAAACATATTGATTAGACTGTGGCCCTAATTATCACTTCGTAATCCCAACACCACGTGTATAAAATGCCCTGTTGGACATCACCATCACCGAGGCCATGCTGCATGTCATAAGCCGATCATCGCCCGATATATCATGTTGAAATAATTTCCGTAAGTTAAAAATAAAAATAATTACTTTACATTATTCACAAGAATTAATGATTTATGGGGAGACATGTTTCTTTAAAATAAAAACAATTACTTTATAATATTCACAAAAATTAATGATGTATGGGCAAAAATGTTACTTTACTAGTTAACCAAAAAAATGATTATCCCAGAAGTTTAGATATACTAATATGTAAGCTAATACATATTAAAAAAAAATATACAAAAATATTATAGGACAATTATAATATTTTTGTATACTTAATTATAATAATAAAAATGTTTCAACGCAATTAAAATGTAATATTTTCAAGTTGTATAATGAAGTTCATTTTTATATTTTAAAATGACTCTCACACGACCAAAAATAAATAAAAGATATGTTTGACTCTTTTATTATTTTAATTGAGGGCATAGATCCATTCTCAAAAGAATATGTTCAGCACATGTTTAGTCTTAATTCTTATCATAGACTTTAGTGTATTAAAGAGTTTGTTAGGATGCATTGACTTTTAATGAAGTTAAAAATTTATATTCGGGCTTAGGGTAGCTAATTTCCTAGGGGTGTGAGATAATTCCAACTCTAATAAGTTCCTCCATGATAACTTCCTCATTATTATTTATAGCATTCTTTTATATAAAAGAAAATTTTGTTTAGCAAAATGGTCCATTATTTTTAATAAATTTAAAAAATTTGATTTGTGTGACTCTCCACCAATTCTAATAAATTATTCGTCATAAGTTCCTTATTATTATTAATAGCATTCATTTACAATTTTTTTTTTTCTTAACTTAAAGTTGACCAATAGCCTTTTTATACATGGTTAATCAAGTAAATGTGTCGATTAGTAAGACATTCTTAGTGTTGTAATAATTTTTTTGGTTATGTTTATGAATCCTTCACATATATCAACCACATTAAAAATATGTTGGAGTTAATGCTTACATTCCATATTTAAGAAGTTGGTTTGTGATGGTTGAGAAATTCTCTCAACCTCTCTATCTAATTTAGGAATAAGTTGGATCTCAGAAACTCTATTTAATAGAGTAATCTGAATGTAAATCTGTGTGTGAGTGTGTTTGCACATACACCATTTGTGCATAATATATGCTTGAGTTTATGTAACTGTGTATGATTTAGCTATTTTTATCATGGTATCAGAGCACAGGATCAGAGGCTTGTGTATTGTGAGTACATTTGAGGGACTGTGTATCTGCATAAGCCCAGTGAACTGATATTGCAGAGGGTAGGGTCAGTGTAAAGACATACATCGTTGTCGCTGTCCATCGATCTATGTGTTCCAAAACGTGTTTTTAGCTTTAGTCTTAAAATCTGCGAGAACATTGTTCAGTTACAGCTCAATTCAGATTGACCGGGAGGAATTTCTGTATCGGAGAGGCTTCATTTATCTTCGCAATCTTCGATTTTTTTTATTCCATGAATCATCGACATTAAATATCTTATCTGGATTTTCCCATGTCGTGAATGATTGTTTGAGAAAATTTTTGAGATCTATTGTTCATATTGTAGTTGATGGCTTCGTTAATGCTGGTTGAACGCTTTGTCAAATAAGCACTGTTTCATTAACTGTTAATGCACAAATTTTATCGTTTTTCTTTTATCAGTAGAACAGAGCTTCGATAGGTTTGGGATTATACAGCTTGGGGCCATGATTAGTATTGGCTTGGTAATGAGCGCTAGAGAATTTCCATCCACACGATAGGGAATGGGTCGATTTTCAAAGGAAGTTTTTTAAATAAAAGGAATTCAACGCCGGAATATAGATACCACTTTTAGTGGGAGATGATGATACAATGACGTCTTTGCATAATGGGATTTTACTCTTCCATTTGTCCCACAGCAGAGTATGTGGTGCGATCGACCGTGCAACACAATGTCCATGCTGATCAAACTCTTGCAGCTGGGCTTCTACGTTTACATTATCATGACTGTTTCGTCCAGGTTGCATTAAAATTGGTAGCAGTGTTGGGAATCAGAATACCAGAGAAAACGGGTTGAGTGGCTTGTTAAATAATAGTATTATAAATTATTTGTAAATCAAATGATGAATTCAATGAAGAGAGCGAATCTATTAAAATTTTTAAAAATAACCAGCAGTTCAACTATGTGTCTGATGGTAGTACTTAAAGATCAAGTAGTAGTAAGGCTCAATATGGATGGTTGTCTAGATAGTATGGCAGTTGCAGATCTAGGGAAGGATCCCTCATTAGAGGTAGACATGGAAGTGGTTTCCTAATGAGGTTATGCGACAGATTGGGATGCTATTCAGTAATTGACTTCGGGAGGTCCTTGATTCGGAAGTTGAGGAAGGAAACTCAGGAATCCAACTTGCCAACTACACCTTTCTGAGGGTTATGAGGCAACTTGATGGAGCATCTACTGATAAGCTTGATTATTTTGTTATTTTCATGTAATGTAATCATTAACGGGGGATGTTGGAGATAATGCTTACATTCCATATTTAAGAATTTGGTTTGTGATGGTTGAGAAATTCTCTCAACCTCTCTATCTAATTTAGGAATACGTTGGATCTCAAAAACTCTATTTATTAGAGTAATCTGAATGTAAATCTATGTGTGAGTGTGTTTGCACATACACCATTTGCGCATAATATATGATTGAATTTCTGTAACTGTGTATGATTTAGCTATTTTTATCAAAATATTGATATGATTGTGCTAATTTTTACAAGTTAATAATATCCACGGAAATAATGTTGTCATACTGTTATAAAATATTTTAGTTGTGAAATAAGTTATGGTTTTTC
This sequence comes from Pinus taeda, assembly GCA_000404065.3. Taxonomy (NCBI): domain Eukaryota; kingdom Viridiplantae; phylum Streptophyta; class Pinopsida; order Pinales; family Pinaceae; genus Pinus; species Pinus taeda. The sequence goes on along the minus strand of APFE030206732.1, from coordinate 6,035 downwards.
AATATGCCATAAGGCATGGTATTATCCCATGGTATTGTAACAAAGCCTATTTACAATTTAATAATATCCATGGTAAAGCGGGGATGAATATCCTTGGTTAAGAATATTTTCGTGTTGTTATAGAATATTTTGATTGTAAAAGAAGTTATGTTTTTGGGGCATGTGGTATTTTAAGAAATCTTAATTGCAAAGGTTTCTTATTTAAACTTAAGGTGGATGAGGATATTTTCAATTTAATTTTTTAATTTTTTTACTTCACGGCCTAGATTGATTCTCAAGTATATATGCTTAGCATATTCTTAGTCTCTATATTGTAGTGTGTTAGAGTTTGCTAGGTTCCATTGACTTTTCATAAATTTAAAAAATTTCGATTTGTGTCAAGTCACGCCCATCCTACCAATTTTCTAGGGATTGATATTATTCCATTTCTAATAAGCTCCTCCATGATAATTTCCTCATTATTATTTATAACATTAATTTATATATAAGAATTTTTTATTTAGCAAAATCATCCATTATTTTTAATAAATTGAAAAAATTATATTCATGTCAAGTGGCTCTCTGCCCACCAATTTCCTAGGGATTTGAGATTATTCCAATTCTAATAAGTTCCTCCATGATAATTTTCTCATTATTATTTTAACATTCATTTATATATAAGAAAAATTTATTTAGCAAAATGGTCTATTTTACAATAGGATGTGTATTTTTTTTCTCAAGTTAATGTTGACCCATAACCCTTTCATATATGGTTAATCATGTAAATATGTGCATGTATAAGCCATTCTTCATGTTGCAATAGTTTTTTTTTGTTATATTTGTGAAGCCTTTGGCTATATTAACAACATTAATATTTTTAATGCCATTGTACTAGTAATTACACAAAACCAATATTTATTATTCTTATTAATATTTATTTTTAAACTATAAATTAATATTATCCCACAACACTATGTTATTAGACGTAACTTATTTATAATAATAAAAATGTTTCAACACAATTAAAATGTAATATTCTCAAATTGTATAATGGAATTCATTTTTATATTTGAAAATGACTCTCAAACAACAACAAAAAAAAGAGATATGTTGACTCTTTTTTTAAATTTTTTAATTGAGGGTCTACATTGATTCTCAAAGGAATATCTTCAGCATATGCCTAGCCTTGATTCTTATCATCAACTTTAGTGTATTAAAGAGTTTGATAGGTTGCATTGACTTTTAATCAAGTTAAAAAAATTAGATTCCTTCCAAGTGGGTCAGCCCAACCAATTTCCTAGTGATGTGAGATTATTCAAATTCTAATAAGTTCCTCCATGACAAGTTCATCATTATTATTTATAACATTCATATATATATAAGAAAATTTTATTTAGAAAAATGGTCCACCATTTTTTTTAAATTTAAAAAATTGATTCCTACCATGTGACTCCCCACCCACCAATTTTGTAGGGATTTTAGATGATTCCAACTCTTATAAATTCCTCATGATGAGTTCCTCATTACTTTTTTTTGTTAAGCTTGGTAGATCCTCATTTTTCGTTAGTAGAATGAAAATTAACACAACATAAAACTTGCTAGGTGGACTAAACTTTCCAAATGGAAAACCAAGTCTGTTGGCCACCTATCCACATTATATGCCATCCAGTAGCAAAAAATATTAAGTCTCTCTATCCAAGAAATATAAGTTTCAGTTTCCTATCGACATCCATAATCTTAGGTTCTACATTCATATGTAAATGGATAGACAAGTTTAAAATCTAGTTGCATATATAAACAAAACTATGAGTAAGTAAGCATGTTATTCATGTTGTTCAACTGATGTTGATTCAATCACAGTTGGATACTTGGCATTTCATCTAGGAAGATCTGTCTGAGCTAGTATGCAAGGAAGATGCTTCTCAATTTGGCCAAGGCGGATGTCATGTTTATGTAGTTAGAACTGCACCTTCTGATGTTCCTGCTTGTAGTTTGGTTGTCCCTGAACTGTAACTACCATGCCCACTGAGATCTATTCCATCACCTTTCCCAACATCCTTTTCATCAACCAATACAAGCAGAGGATCTATTTTTACTCAGTGATCCTCCCTTATGTGTTCCGAGGGTCTAAGATGAGGACTCTCCAATCCTCCAACTCCATTTTTGTCTCATTGTCCTACCTTTTCAAGTCTTCCTCCTATTATTGTATCAGTCTCCTAACATGTTCATTGGTTCCCTCCTATAGGTGGTTCTCACTTCATTAATTAATCCCTCAATAAACTTTCCACCTTGTCAACTGCCTAAAGAGCTAGGTTTTGTGTCATGCTTGGCCACCCATGGCCTCTTACCTTACCCTCGAGTCTTTGTTGGTCATGCCATGATCTCACCACCCCTATCCCTTGTAGTGCTTGGTAGATTAGCCAGATTACAAGCTTCTACCTAATCAAGCTTCGAGATTCTGTGTGTCGGGGAGGGTTTACCACTCGACAAACCTACTTTGCAGACAAGACATCCAATTGAACAATCAATCTTCATTGTGCTATTGTATAATTCAAGTTTTCAAGTGGTAGAATTGTGTTAGTCCATCCCCCCATCTTCCAACACCCCCTTGACGCTCATAGTTGCATGCCCGCTTCGTCACAGGAAATATATGCAGAGAGACCCTGCCCATGCCCGACACATGAGTATCTATGCTACAATTGAAGCTCCCCCTTAGCATTGCTGATGAATGTATTATCCCTTTAGTGCTAGGTAAAGTGGCCCGACTTCCCTCCAACAACCAACCCATCTTGTCTAAGTTTCACTTTGTTGCAAGCACGAAAAGCATCGTGGCTTCCCAGCACAGGTGGCCAACCATGCCTAAGTCCCATAGCATAATAGTTGTCCCCCCTACTTCTAGTTCTGACATACCTAGTGTAAATTCCCTATCAGGTCTCATGCCCATGACTACTCTCCTCCTTCTCCCCAATTCTCGGGGCACTGCAATCCCCTCCCTGACTGTGCATAGCCAAAAGACAAAGGTTTCTTCCCATAATGTAGGTGCATAGGTAGAAAATATCCCAATATTCAAATCCTTGAGCTTTTCCAATGATGTGACTACATGATTCTACATTATGTTCGCTACCCACTACCAACATAATTCCCATATGGGATAGGAGAATCTTGAAATAGACCGATATGGTTAGGGTGCCCATCTAATTACTGAGGTAGTTGCAGGCTATTTCCACCAACCCACATCCCCATCCCCTATTATCCCTACACCCCATCCCCAATTTTACTTGCATCTCTTGTAGACGAAACCAGAAATAATGCAGCATAATGCGGTGAGAGAGGATACTAATTACATACATAGTTTCCTTAGCTTGCAGTTGGTGGGTTGCCCGTCTCTCTAGTCACCTTGCACTCGGTCATTCTTGTGATCACTATACTCCCCTCTAGGCTGAATGCATACTAAAGCTCTTTCCCTCCTCTCATTGCCACCTTTCCTTAATACTTTGTCCATCATCATGCCAAAGGCCACCACACCCATCGCCTTGAGCATGTGGTGATGGTGGTTATGTACCTCATGGTACAATCTATTAACATGGCCTTAATGAGGTAATATGCTGGCTTGCACCCTGATTGGGGGTTTGGCCTACTAGTTGGCTACGCTGAAAGCTTTCTCTTCGATTTGGATCCATGATTTCTTCCATGTTCTGGTAATCTTGGTCCCAGGGTTGTATTTGCCATATTTTCTCCACTGGGTTGTTTTTGTGACTCCATCCCTAGTTGGCTAGGAAGTCCGTTGCTTTGTTACCCTCCCGTCTAATATGATTAGACATTATGTAGTCAAAATTGTGAATCAAATCCCTTATTTCTTGGATTATTCTAGCATTTCTCTAACTCTGGTTGAGCTTATCCCATTTGGTACCATGGTTCAATTTGGCCAGCGTCTTAATGACCAAGTTGGAGTCACCCTCCACCACGATATTTCTATATCCCATCTGAATAGCTATTAGCAGGCCTTGTTTGATAGCATCAAATTCAGTTTAATTATTACTGGCTTACCCATAGTAGTGAGCATAAATTAGTCTAGTGTAGGTTTAGGAGTCCCTGAAAAGACCACCTAGCCTCATCGACCCTGGATTTCCCATTGAAGTACCATCAAAACCCAACTTTATGAACCTGTCCACTAGAGTTGTGAAGTGGTCAGGTGATGCCAATTCCAACTTGATTTCCTTCGAAGATGAGGGGACTATCATCGCCAGAAATGGATCCAACCTCTGCAAAAATTGTACTTCCTGGGGAGGTACCTGCCAGTCTTCCTCATGTCATTGTTACGGTAGGATTGTTTCCCAGATGTTCCAGATGACTCATTCCTAAAATTTCTCTTGTGGAAGAGGTTGGTTCTTAAATATTTTGTGATTCCTCTCTTTCCATATGGCCCATGGAGTTAATCCTAGTTCCAACCCAGATGCTTTATTTACCACAGGGCTAGAGATATGATGGCTCACTAGAGGAGTATTTTTTCGTAGTTATCCTAGTCCATTCTTCCAAATAATTCTTGCAAATGTTCTCATTTTTGTTCAGAAAATGGACAAGAGTTAAGAATTTGTTCAAGATCCTTGATGTGTTGTTTTCACAACAAGCATTACGAAGGACCATGGAAACCCCTTCTTTGAAGTTGGTCCAATGTGAAAATGTGACCTCTACTTACCAACCATAAGAAGTGTGCCACCTTCAGCCACCACCCTCCCTTCCATATCTTTTTCCAAATCAAGTTTTTTCCTCCCAGATCACTCCCCATCTGTAAATCATATTCCTATTTTATAGTAAAGGTGCCTTTAGTGGTATATCCCCATCTAAGAATATATGGGTTATTGAGGATGGTTAACTTTCCAGATTCAAGTTCTTTGTCCATTCGGTTCCATTGTTCCGATGTGGGTGCTTGTGGCTAGCTTGATTACCCCTTCCAACTCCCCCACCCTTCCTCTTCCTGTCCTTCATTCCACAATTGGTCAACCATATGGAGATTCCTATCACTAGTATATATAACTATGTCCCTTAAGTATCACCTTATAAGTAGTCGATATCTTTATTTCTAGGAATACTGCCAAAACAAGGTCATTTTCCCATTATGTATTTCCCAAAAAAGCATGTTGCTGAATGAGGTCCCTGTTTTGGGCTGCCAAGTTCCAGTTCGCTGATAATTTCGAGGGGTCCCAATATCTGAGAATGTTTTTTTTTTCTCACTGGCATGTTTTGTTTTTGGGTCCATATTTTATTACAGAGGTGCATCACTCCTCCTATCCACCTCCACCATAGCTTCGCTCCCATTACTTGGTTCATAGTAAAGGGGTCCCTGAGACGTAGGCCCCCTTCCATCCTTTTTTTTATAATATTAGGCCATGAGACCAGTGCCCATTTCTTTACTTCTTATGCACCTCCCCATAGAAACTTTTTAAAGATGTCCACCATTTTAGAGCAAGCCATTTTTGGGTTTTCCATTCCTGAGAGTTGATAAATCCGAATAGATTGAAGTAATTCTTTGTGGAGAACTGTCATGCTTGCTAGGTTGAGGAATATAAAGGACAAAGTGTTGAGTTTCAAACTGAGTTTCTTGAGCATGGATTTCGAGCAAGAGGTCTTCAAAGAGTTCACTGAGAAGGGCATTCCTACATATTTAGATGGAAGATATCCAATACAAAGCCCAAGGATCCAGGCAAGGTAGGACTAAAAATTCCCCTACGGTGTTAAAGAAGAAAATAAATGCTTTTTCATTGTCGATCATTATCCCGAATGCCTCCGTGAAGGTGTGCAATACCTCTTTTACTCAACGAGATTCTCTCAGCGAAACATTGAAAAATAACATCATATCATCTACGAACTGTTGACCGGTGATGGGTAGGTCATTTCCCCATAGCCTCAGTGCTTTGATCCGAGAATTTCAAAATTCATTCTTAATTTGATGGCCCATTCCTTCTACTACAAGAATAAAGAGAAAAGGGTAGATAGTGTCACCTTTTCAGAGACCTCGGGAGTGGTTGAAGGTAGGAGAAGGGGAGCCATTTAGAAGA
>APFE030206729.1:0-19458 GCA_000404065.3 Pinus taeda | reverse complement strand
ATCCTTTGTGTCCACGAAACCTTACCTCCTTACTCATCATTGCCTTAGCCGTCTTCAAGCCAAGTCAGCCTTCTACACCTCTTCACCGATCCACCCACCAGTCCTTAGGCCATTTTTAGACCCCTATCCTACCTTTAGATCCATCCATGCACCTTCCCTCATTCATCCACCTCCTAAAAACTGACTTCCAAACATCCTGTAGAAATTCTGAAGTTTCCTGTAGAAATCCTGGAACATCCTGTAGAAGCCCTACAGACTTCTTGTAGAAGCTCACAAGTGAAGTTTCCTGATAGCCAAACCTTGTGAAACTCTGGGGAAGAGTGTTAGGGACTCCTTAGACCCTCTCTGAGCCTTTCCAACCATTTCCAAGCATTCATCTTCTTTGATCCATCCCTGCACAGTAAAGCACAGTTCAAGCATATGCATGTGAAAATCGGCACTTAATAAATAAAAAATACAAAAAGACGTTTTCTTAGGACAAAGGTAGTTCAAACACGTCTTTTACCTTACTAGAAGTAATGGCATCTCTTTCAGTAGTTTGCATTCTCATCTATGCATCAATAAGACTAGCTGGTAGAATTAGGGTTCGCTAGGGTTTGCATTTCTTTTTGGCTTTCAGTTCCTTTTTCGCAAGTAGATTAGCTTCTTTTGAGTTAGCTTTCGTTCATCACTTAAAAGCTTCTTCTGAGAACTCATAGAAGTTGGCTAAAGCTCCTAGTGGACTTGTGCCGACTGACCAAGTGACAGCTGCGGCAAGAGCTAGTACTTGTGCATACAACATCGTCGCTTCTAAGTTTGTTACGAACAACCGGGTTGATAAAAATAAAGAAGGGAGTCCCAGGCGTTGCAGCATTGCATTATTGCTGTAACACTAGAGCCCACCAATTACTATTCCTTTTTAGTCTTCAACCACAACTAGTTTTTTGCATTTTACTATGATCAACATCTTGATCAACTTGTTGTTGTCCCCTTATTGTTTTTTATGTTTAATACTCTTGCGGTGTTTCTCCTTTTTCACTCTTAAATTGATGACATACTCATATTATAGTTTTGAGTTGAGTTGGATTAATATTGTTTCTCTCTCCATCTACCTTAAGATGTCAATCTTGCAATTGTATCAGGGTTTTTATAAATATCTTTGTTTCAATCTAATGAAGAATAGCAAAATAACATTTATCCACATATTGAATCATTATCACCAAAATATGACCAAGAAATCTATTTCAAGAGAAAACACAACTCGAAGGTGATGTTAGTCTACTCTTTCTCTAAATGGAAATGGTGCAAATACAAAAGAATGAGGCCTATCACTTCTAGTCTACTAGAAAACACCCCCTTTGTTCCCTCTCTCCATTCACTCTCAACTACTCTACTCTACTATGGAACACAATGCATTAGAATAAAATCAAACCCATTTTTTTCAATGGCCCAATTATAACATACCCCGATAGCAAGCTAAAGATTAAATTTAATTGGGTTGACATGGCATCCTCACATGGCTAACTCATTTTCCACGAGTAACGAGAATTGACATTGCATACTCTAGAATTATAATGGTCAATCACAAGGGGCCAAATTGCAAAACACATAACTATCCTAAAGAAGATGCCATGTCAACCCCCATTACTAGTGGAAAATGGGGTAGACACATAAAAATTGTTAACAAGATTTTATGACAATTCAATTCTATTCTAGAGCAATTTGTTCCATAGTAGCACAAAGTAACTAAAAGTCGATAGAGAAAAAGCAAAATATAGATGTTATGTAACAACCCCAAACATATGTATCATAAATGTTATGTAGCTACATATAGGCCAAACATATGTATCATAAATGTTATGTAGCTACATATAGGCCAAACATATGTATCATAAATGTTATGTAGCTACATATAGGCCATAGGTATTACTCCTTTGTATTTGCACCATTTCCATTCATAAAATAGGAATATATAAGATTTCAATATATTTTTATAAAATTTGTAGCTATTCTTGCATTACAAGGGTGCACTTGGCTAAAGAAATAATAATCAATATCCTCTAGAACATTACAAAATAAGTTACAAAAAAAAATTGGCCCCTCATTCCATTATGGCTTCTAGAGTAATGGCTATATCTAGTAGAGGGACAGACCATTAACCTCTTGTTGCAATGAAAGCACTCCAATTCCCTCAACTTTTTGAGTGGTTTACTTATGCTTGTACATTTTATCATGCTTGGCTTCTACTCCTTACCAATCATGTGTGTATTCAAATTTGTCACAGCAATCTCAATCCCCCTTGTCTTTATTTGCTTTCAACATTCAATTCTCGCCCTCGTCCTCTCATCTCTACAATGTGGTAGGCTTATCCCCTAAGGCAAAGGCTTCCACAATTCTCAGTTATGGTGAAATAAATCATAGTCATGAGGTAGGCAAAGGATCTCACCATCATCCCCTCACAACTAACGGTGTCACGATTTGTGGGTTTTTCATACATTTCATAGTAATGGAAACTCTGCTACCCCCATCTCCATTTATGAAATCTATATCCAAGATAAAAACCCAATATTTCGTAATAATGGAAACTATGCTACCCCATCTTCTGTCACAAGCATTTATGAAATCTATATCCCAGATATGACCTCCTCGCTCTCTCACTTGAACTAATAAAACTCTGCTACCCCCATCTCCTGTCATAGGCATTTATGAAATCTATATCCCAGATATGACCTTCTCTGCTCTCTCACTTGAACTAATAAATCCTCACAAGGATTATGGTAAGAAACTCCTGTAAGTGGGAGACTAGCTTTACATATTTTTTTTTTATAAGCCTTAAATGAAATCTTGCAGCAACATACGTAAATTCATGTCTAGGTTAAAAGGAGTATTGCTGCAAATGATAAAGCAATGCACCTTTTACACTTTTCTAAGAACTTTAGAGGAACGGAGACTGGTAGAAGAAAAAATGATTTACAAAAATAGAGTGCCACTTCTAATAATTTATATGCAATCAGCATCTACTGGCAATCTTTGAGGCTGAATTTAGTAAAACCACAGCTCATTCATCCCCTCGCAACTTACAGTGTCAGGGTTTGTTGGTTTGTCATCAACATTGCGTAGTAATGGAAACTCTGCTACCCCCATGTCCTGTCACAGGCATTTACGAAATCTTATCCCAGATATGACCTTCTCTGCTCTCTCACTTAAACTAACAAAACTCTGCTACCCCAATCTCCTGTCATAGGCATTTATGAAATCTATATCCCACATATGACCTTCTCTGCTCTCTCACTTGAACTAATAAAACCTCACAGGGATTATGGTAAGTAAGTCCTATAATGTAGCCAGTTTGGTTTCCCAACTTCGGATTTACAACAATAGAGTGCCACTTCTAATAACTATAATTTATATGCAATCAGCATCTACTGGCAATCTTAGAACTGAATTTAGTAAACCACAGTTCAGTTCATTGATTTACAACAATAGAGTACCACTTCTAATAACTATAATTCATATGCAATCAGCATCTACTGGCAATCTTTGGGCTGGGTTTGTGGGTTTTTCATCAACATTTCATAGTAATGGAAACTCTGCTACCCCCATCTCCTGTCACAGGCATTTACGAAATCTTATCCCAGATATGCCCTTCTCTGCTCTCTCACTTGAACTAATAAAACTCTGCTACCCCAATCTCCTGCCATAGGCATTTATGAAATCTGTATCCCAGATATGACCAATCTTTGAGGCTGAATTTAGTACACCACAGTTCAGTTCATTGATTCACAACAATAGAGTGCCACTTCTAATAACCTATAATTTATATGCAATCAGCATCTACTGGCAATCTTTGAGGCTGAATTTAGTAAACCACAGTTCATTCATCCCCTCGCAACTTACAGTGTCAGTGTTTGTGGGTTTTTCATCAACATTTCGTAGTAATGGAAACTCTGCTACCCCCGTCTCCTGTCACAGCCATTTACGAAATCTTATCCCAGATATGACCTTCTCTGCTCTCTCACTTGAACTAATAAAACTCTACCACCCCAATCTCCTGTCATAGGCATTTATGAAATCTATATCCCAGATATGACCTTCTCTGCTCTCTCACTTGAACTAATAAATCCTCACAGGGATTATGGTAAGAAACTCCTATAATGTAGCCAGTTTGGTTTCCCAACTTAATTTACAACAATAGAGTGCCACTTCTAATAACTATAATTTATATGCAATCAGCATCTACTGGCAATCTTTGAGGCTGAATTTAGTAAACCACAGTTCAGTTCATTGATTTACAACAATAGAGTGCCACTTCTAATAACCTTAATTTATATGCAATCAGCATCTACTGGCAATCTTTGAGGCTGAATTTAGTAAACCACAGTTCATTCATCCCCAACTTAGTGTCAGGGTTTGTGGGTTTTTCATCAACATTTCGTAGTAATGGAAACTCTGCTACCCCCATCTCCTGTCACAGGCATTTACGAAATCTTATCCCAGATATGACCTCTGCTCTCTCACTTGAACTAATAAAACTCTGCTACCCCAATCTCCTGTCATAGGCATTTATGAAATCTATGTCCCAGATATGTCCAATCTTTGAGGCTGAATTTAGTAAACCACAGTTCAGTTCATTGATTCACAACAATAGAGGGCCACTTCTAATAACTATAATTTATATGCTATCAGTATCTACTGGCAATCTTTGAGGCTGAATTTAGAAACCACAGTTCATTCATCCCCTCGCAACTTATAGTGTCAGGGTTTGTGGGTTTTTCATCAACATTTCGTAGTAATGGAAACTCTGCTACCCCCATCTCCTGTCACAGGCATTTACGAAATCTTATCCCAGATATGACCTTCTCTGCTCTCTCACTTGAACTAATAAAACTCTGCTACCCCAATCTCCTGTCATAGGCATTTATGAAATCTATATCCCAGATATGACCTTCTCTGCTCTCTCACTTGAACTAATAAATCCTCACAGGGATTATGGTAAGAAACTCCTATAATGTAGCCAGTTTGGTTTCCCAAGTGGGAGGCTAGCTGTACAGAATATGTAATATTTTTACTTACAATTCATAAATGAAATCTTGCAACAAGAAAAAATTCATGTCTAGGTTAAAAGGAGTATTGCTGCAAATGATAAAACTATTTGCAATCTGCATCTACTGGCAATCTGAGGATGAATTAAGTAAACCACAGTTCTACGACTAGAACACAGGTTATTATATCAAAACACGAATGAGACACAAAAATAAAGCATATTTCAAGAACCGATCTGAAGATACAACTGCGAGATATATTCAGGGCGTTTGCGAAAGAAAGTCTACATCGCGGCTTCCATAAGCGTTTTCAAGGACTGAATTCCAAACTACCGTTTCCATTCACGACAATTCCGCTTACTTCAAAAGCAAAATGGAAACGTAGAAACTCCAAAGCCACAGAGGCACTTACATTAAATCACAATGAAGCTCTGCTATCGGTCAAAGCGCCAAATAAAAAGATACAAATGGAAACGTAGAAACTTCTAAGCCACAGAACATTAAATCACAAAGAAGCTCTGCTAAGCGTCAAATAAAAAGATACATGATGGAATAGGTGAGACGTGGCTTTGGAAGTTAAACAAGATGGAACAAGAGACACGGCTTTGCAAGCTGAAATGCCCATAGAAGGGCTACCACACAAACAAATGTCCTCAGCAAGAGATGCTTTCACAGGGTCAAGAAGACACTTTGCACAGAGTGTGAGGTGTTCAAGTAAATTATCCACTATACGGATCAAATGAATCCGAAGTTCTCGCTGTGCAAATAAGAGGATATAAAGTTACCAATCAATAATATTTATAGATTCAATGCATTAAGCCAGAAGATCCACAAATCAGGTAAAAAAATGAAAGTAAAAACGGATGGGTTACTTACACTAAAAGCATCTCATCTAAAAACAATGGGAAACAGACAGCACATTTAATGCATATATCATTTAAAAGATAATGGGAAACGCACAGCACATTGTTTCAGTAAAGCCCTTTATTAGCCTCTATCTTACAGTATTAAAATAAAAAGAGAGAAGTGCTGGCATCAGATAGGAGCGAAAGACTTGATGAATTAATCACAAAGACTTCATTTGAACTATGCTATACATCATTTGCCAGACAATACAATAGAATCATTCGGAAAAAAAGAACCATAAAAGAAAATCAAATGAAAAGAATAAGAGCCCTCAATAAAATACTCAAACAGTCTTGGCTGAAATACAGACTTGGGGATGCAAGTGTAGGGTTTAGAGATCCAAATCTCAGGTCAAATAAGATATCTTCAGGCCTACTTAGGCTTTGCAGAAAGATAACGCAAAAATACATCATCGACTCGGATTTCGATTTAAAGGTATGAAAATAGTTATCTGAAACACTGGGCATCTCAGAATAATCCCTTGGAGATCTTCATAGGGAATTTCCCAGTCAAAGCGCAAGGATAACGAATTCATCTTAGATGCAAACACAGTTCTATCATTCAAAATGAATTTGGCAAGAAAAATAGAAATCAGAGAACAATACTAAACAACCCTGTGATTTCGACAAAAATGAAAATACTAAAAACCTCGGTGAAGGAAACATCTTCAACAAACCCATGGCAGTAGACAAGCACAACAGCGCTCGAAACACCGACTGTGCATGGAAATCGAATGCCATCAAGGGTTTATAGAAAAACAGAGTGTTTCGTGGGCTCATGGTTAGGGTTAAGATTTCTGGGCAAACCGAATCTTCATAGCCTGATGGTTAGGGTTAGGGTTTAGGTTTGTATATTTGGGGGTTTTCTTAATGCAACTTTTACAAAGTTGAAAATTTTACCAGTAGAAGCACTAAACTGGATGTTTAGCGGTGTCATTTTGAATGTCGATTCTAAATATTTTCTTTAAATTGACTTTTACCAAAATAAATGAAGGAGGTGATTATTTAAGTAGCACACTTATAAAATGGTTATTTGAGGTTGATGTTTTTGGCTCTACTTCACAAATTTTAAGGTTTTCTTGCATAGTCATTTATGCTGGGTTCTATGAGAGCTGATTATGTCTTTTCCTTTAACCAGATTGATTTAGGAGTTCATAATAAGTCTAGATCTAATGGTATTTTCGGTTGATCTTCTCAGTTTCGATATCTTTTTCATAGAGTAGCTAAACGAAGTGGGGTTTCTGGGTTTGCAACAAATCCTCCACTAGGTGCATTGTGGCAAGCTATAAATCGAAGGTGTTGCTTTCCAAAAGCATTGTAAGATCCAAAATACAAGATTAAATCTAGTAAGATCGGAGAATATACCCAATATATGCAGGATCACGCTCTCATCTGCAAATTTATTCGATTATGGCCCTCCTAAAAGGCTTGATTGGTTGGATCTGAAATAAATGGAGCCCCCAGGGTCTAATAGAATTGGAGTTAGTGTCCAAGGTTTTTTATACAGCCATTTACTCCAACTTAGAAGATAGATCAAGGATTTTTGAAAGAGGGTCATATATTTTCAATTATGTATGGCTCTTCATGCCATTTTGGAAGGAGTAGTATAATCTGGAGGAGGATTTCCTTGCAACCCCAATGTGGGTCCATTTCTTTTTTCTCCCTAAAGAATATTTGGAGGAGGAAATACTTGAAGGTATCAGTAATGCCATCAGCAACTTTGTCAAAATATCAGAGGCTACCAAGAGAGGGAGGTACACTTCATATGCATGGATCTATATTTATATGAATATCTCCTAGCCTCTTCCAGCCTCCATAGATATTTACTATCATAATAGTGTTTGTAAGTAGTCTCTAGATTAATAACAAGTTTCTTTTAGATGCAAATAGTGCCATCAATACGAGCATCTTATTAAGAACTTATCAATGAATACCAAGGAAACATTTGAAGAAAACCATTCTTAGAAAGACCTAGTTGATTTGGGAAAAATTCCCTAAAGAAGTAGAAATTTGAGTCCTCAAGGCACCTCAAATCCTAACTAGATCCCTTGATCTGAAAATAGGTTCCAGTCTCTCTCATGTCTAAAGTAGTCTCCAAAGAAAATCAGCATTCAATCAAGCATACAACCAATAGAAAGTAAATCCCAAAACCCTACAAATGTCAAGCAAAAAACTCTTGAAGAGCATCAGCGAAATCCATTACCATAGGAGATGATTAGCTCCGCTTCAGAAGAAGTTGAAGTGGAAGCTTTAGTAGAAGTTATGAATATGGATGACCCACGATTGATTTCCCATGTGGAAGCATGGCATGAAAAAAATGTGATGGACATGCCAGCACACAAGGCTAGGATTTGTATAAGACCTATCTTTGAAGCAAGCAACTGGGCTTGAGTTTCTTATAGTCCAGTCTTAAGGTTCAAACAATGGATTTCAAGGTGGTCTCTAGGCAAGACAAATAAACCAAAAAGTGAGGTTCTAAGAGTAATAAAGCACGGATCCAAGAATACAGTGAACAATCGGTCAACTCGGGGAAAATCATGCAAATGTCAAAGGCATTTTCCCCCTTGAAATCTTGAATCCTTAAGAGTTTTCTATGTTACTATGATTATCATAGTAGTTTTTTTATTATCTACTAGTGGTAGGAAACTTGTTGGTTTCAAATATCTCTTGGATTTTAGTCCTCATGGAAATTCAAGTGATATGTAACTTTTTCAAATTAATGAAATGATCCTTTTACCCCACAAAAAAATGTTTATCTTATATTGCCAAAATTTAAAAAACAACAACAACAATTATTCATAAAAATTAATTAAATCGTAACTTTATTTTAAATAATAATATAATAATTTATTATTATTATTATTATTATTATTATATTATTATTATTGTGAATTGGGGTTATTCTGGGTGGTTTCTAGGAATGATTTGGGATCTCCCATGCCCCAAGTTCAATTCCTGCAAGTGATATGATGAACTTGATGTAATGGATGGAATATGTATATTTCCTCATATGGAATATATAAAACATATATTTGTGAAAAAAAAAAATATTATTATTATTATTAACTATAAAAAGAAGGTCTGGTCTAACTTATAGACTAAATGACATTTTTCAGGGCATTTTTTTGGTTAATTTTAACCAAAATCGTCATATATTTTTAAAAACTCGAGTTTAAGTTGTTTAATATGTAGAATTCAAGTGTCAAGGGTTTCTCAAAGCACTGAATCCATTTATGCATTCAAAAATGTATTTTAAACAATAAAAAATCACTATCTTGCTTGAAATCGTATTGGTCTATTCCAATGAAAAAGGTTATTTCGGCAATAAGTTAGCTACACTTAAAAATAAATAATATGAGTTAAATATATATACATCTAATAAATCATGTAATAATATTTTTAACTATGGAGATTCGTATTTGCTTAGAGATTCATTCTCACTTTACTATGGAGATTTTTAACTAATAAATAAACTTTATTACAATACCATGATTTACAAATACCACACGTTCAAAAAATCACAAGTCATGTTTATATAACACATGTTCATATGATATTTTTTAATTAAATATTTTAATTAAAAGGGTGAAAATGGCATAACTACTTTTGAGATAAACCTTGACTTTAGTTCTTGGATACTACTAAAAATCTTTTAGAATATTTTGTGGAGGTTAAACCCCTATTATCCAACCAATAATTATTGATAACTGTCTATTTAAAAATGGTTTACAAGATTACTTTCATATATATGTATTAGGAAAAAAATAATATATTTAGTTCTAACGACGTGTCTATTTTTGAAAATGGCTTCTAGAATTATAATTTAATTAACAATAATTATTAGGTCAATGGTAGAGATTTAAACATTTTTGGAATATGCTAGAATGTCTTAATAGTAGTCATAGATCAAAGGTTGAAATTTATTTCCAAAGTAGTTATGCCCTTTTTACCTTTTTAATTAAAATGATTAATTAAAAAAATGGCATATGAACATGTTTCATATGAGCATGAGTTACAGTTTGTTGGGCATGTAGTAAACTATGGTACTAGAAGATGGTATTGTAACAAAACATATTTATAGGTTAAAAATCTCCATGGTAAAGTGGGGTTGAATCTCCATGGTTAAGAATCATGTTACTGGGTTCCTTTAATATGTGTGTGTGTGTGTGTTTACCTAGATTTTTTTAATTAATAATAATAATTTAAAATAAATTTATAATTTAGTTATTTTTATGACTTTTTTATTTTTATTTTGGCAATATGAGATGTATCATGAGGTAAGTGTTTTGATGTCTATCAGCGTTTATCACCCATTTAATGTATATGGTTGTGTTAGTACTTAGTGTATTTTGATGTTAATTCAATTGAATGAAGGAATGTTATCCTCTCCACCTAAGTGTCATTAACATGTTGAGCTCTTATCATGTATGTTGTTGTAATGACTTCAAGCTTTGTTGTTAACTTAGTATTATACTTTGAAGAATCTAGGTTTTATCTTAGGTACCATCCTTAAAACTAAGGTTCCTGTACTACCGACAAAAAATAACAATGTTGTAGGGACTCTCAAAATCAATCTTTCACTATGGAGCTCGTGAAAGTTTGTTATGATTTTAGCATCGTTGATTCTATTCTTTAGGCGGCTTAAAACCAAGAGAACTTTTAATCTCCTAGATCAAAGCCAATCATCTTCTCGTAATATCTTAATTTTCTCTTATCCCATAATTCTTTACCACGCCATAATCTCTCCTTAAATTTAAATGTAAAAATATTTTTTATATTATTGTTATTTTGCAAAGCGGCATCTGCCTTAATACACTAATGATTTAGTTAATACTTGGCATCTTTATGCCGACCTTGCTTGAAGCATGAATGGTTTTGACTAGATTTTGAAGCAACCCTAGGAAACATTTTGTCTTCTATGTTATTTATCATGTTATTGTACATTAACTACCAAGTCACAACCATGCTTGCAATGGGGATAAGACTCACTTCTATGTGGAGAGTAGGATAGGGTATATTCCCTTTAAATTTGAGATTATAAATAATAAAACGCTAGTGCATTTGCTCTATCTTTCTCCACAATTCTTTGTAGATGTTGAATTCCAAACTTAACAATCAAATAAGAAAAGAAGAGCAATGAGAGTCTCAAAGACGATTTTCTTTTTCTCCCAGAGTCAAAGGTCTATTGATTTGTAAAATTTTCAAGTTCATAATAAACTTTCCACCATCCATCAATCCTTTTTTTAATGTTATAGTTGTAATTGAATATGTGATGAAGATCAATTATGAGACATTTGTATGAAGTCACTTCCTTCACGTAGTTATTTCCATACTTGAAACTAGTGTAAGTCATTTTTTTTGGATTTGATTATCATGAGCTTTATTTTGCTAGTGATAATTGTCATATCCATATTAGCGAAAAAAAAAAAAAAAAAAAACCTTAAGAATATTTAGTTGCTTGTGGAGAGCATAGGGACTCATCACCATAAGAATAATATTTTCAATATAAAGGAGGAGGATGACTATTCTAGCTAGGAACATGCCAACACACCCTACTTCATCCAAACATCCCTCTAACTTGACAATTCATATGCCAAAGAGGGCAAGGAATAGGGGACAACCTTGCTTAACTCACATGTTACAAATAATTTCTTCCTACTAGCCCTCAAGTTTCCAAAACTTAACAATAATGTTCGCATACAATTGTAACAACTCTCAATTTGTAAGAAGCTTCTAGCTCCTCTGATCTACTTTAGATGTTAGTTACAAACACTGTGTCAAATGTTTTTCTAAAGTCAATGAAACAACACAAAGGATTGGTTTTATTATTGTGTCACTCCTCGATGGTGGTCATAAGTGTAACAAGGTGGTCGACAGTTGAATGATAACTTTTAAATCTAGCTTGGCCTTTAGCTCTTTTCTCATGGATTTCTAGTCATACACTATTCTTTTTTTCCTGAATAATTCCATTAACTTCGGTAAAAGAGGGTGATCATAATGGTCTCATAATTAAAGGGATCTTTGCTTTTAAAAACAAGAACAACGAGGCTTTAAGTTCAAGGTTTAGGGAAGCCTTGCTTGAATTCTAAATTAATGAACTTCTAAATGTAAGGGATGAGGATAGGCCATGCAATTTTTGAGATTTATGCTTGGTAACCTTTGATGTCCTTAGCTTTCCCTTCTACGAACCACTTAACCCAAATTTTATGTCTTCTAAAAAATAAAACTTCTTCCTATATTAAAAAAAGGTTTGAGTGTTGTATATAACATTAAGGGATTCATAAAGGTTTGTAAGGTAGGACTTCTAGTCTCTGAAAGGAATCATATTCTTTTTTAGTTTTATGAGTTAGAATTTGCCTCTAAAATTTATTAGGATCTACCTTAGAGACATGTAAAAGCTTCTCTTACTTTCTATTTATATAATACATTTTTTTTTCTTTTAATTAGGTTTTGTACCTATTTATCCTATCATATTTTAGTGACTTGTTATAAGCATATCTAATGGCTTTCTAGTAATCTTACACTCTTGATCATACTAAGGGTTTATTGCTCTATTTTCTTTTTTTATCTCACATTTCAAAAGATTAATTTTTAATGAAAGTAGAGAGGGTTATCATAATTTAATTATGATATAAGTATACAATATTGACCTTAATTGATAAGAGATTTAATTCAATATTTAAATATTTTAGAAAAATATTTGGCTTACTTTTATAAAAATAAATAAAGTGTTTTTGGTCATCAAAATTCTCATCCATGGGGCTTTTGTGGATGACAAAGTTTAGATTTAAGGTCATATGTCTATGATCTAAGTCCAACTCTTGTTCATTTAAGATGTTAAAATTTACTATTCGGTTGTAAATGGGGATATTAAATATCACATAATCTACAACATTGCTCCCAAGCCCATGAATGCAACTCATTTAATTGCCCTTTGACCGCTTAATTGGACCATTGAAAATTACTAGATCTTGAGAATTACTTAGCTTGATTAGCTCAAACAAAACAACTTCTCAAGCAAGTCTTTAAAGTTCCTTTTGTGTATGCTAGCTAAAACAACATCCTCATCTGGCCACAGAGGATTAGGTTGGAATCATTGCTTAAGATAATAGCATGGTTACTTCCTATTCTAGCATTAAATTCTCTTAACAATAGGATATTGCATTCATTTCTCAACTTGTAAATATCTTATTCTAATTCATTGTAAAGATATGTTTTATCTCAATTGTTATTCTTGTAAAAGGTGGAATTAATAGGTATAAAATAACATATTACTATATAAATCTTGTTAGCATTAATATCTAAAATCTACATCCACATGTATGAATTGAAAGGGTCTTTCTTGTGAAGCATAATGTGAGAGAAATTGGTTTTTTTTACATAACAGTCTATGGCACCAATCCCTCTATAGTAGGATATCTTATTGCATACCAATAGTAGGATAAATCCTTCTATGTTAAGGACCTTGGGGTTCTTCATGCTCTAGAGTTTCAATAAGAAATGTGATATCAATTTCACTTGAGATCCAACTTAATATCATATCTTTGCTCCATGAAAAGGGACTACAATTCCAAGAAAGGAAATTTCAAAGTTTCTAAAACGTTTTAAGATAAATTAGTTTAAGAGGTTGTTGTCAATGTTGTTTAACATGACCAATTTTGTATCAATAAAGGCCTAGTTTAAATTTCTTTAAATGAAGTATACTAATTTACATCTACATATTTACTGTCTACAAATCTAAAAAATATCCATTAATTTATTTTTTCTCAATTTTTTTCCAAAAATTATTATAAAATAAAAACAAATCATATTCTACTCATTACAAGCCAACTCTAATTATAACACATAGAATTATCTTAACTAACTCATCTTACTAATCATTTTAATAATGTTTAATAGTCATACGTTAAGTCGAAATGCATTATAAGCATAAAATAAAAATAAAAATTAGATATATAAGAAAATACGTATTATTTTTTTTTCAAAAAATATTATAAAATAAAAATAAATCACATTTTACTCCTTACTAGCCTTAACTAACTCATCCTACCAAAATAAAAATAAATCACATTTTACTCCTTACTAGCCTTAACTAACTCATCCTACCAATCATTTTAATCATGTTTATTAAATATTGTTGCTTGGATAGGTGTTCTAGCCTTGGGAGGTGTCGTTGATGCTAGGAAAACAGAGGAATTAACTATCTCCAAGCTCATGTAATCTCGTAAGTTTCACCTAGGGAAAATGTCCTAATTAAGTCAATTAGTAATTTTTAAATATTTTTTTAAGTTAAAACTTAGGGAAAATGGTTAATTAATTAACATTAGTTGGGATAAGATCGATTTGTCTCTAAAAATCTTGTAGTAAGTTTTTAAGTTGATCTTAGCAATTGATTGGATCAAGTTAACTTATGATCATGGTCATTCATTTGTGAATGACAAATTATAAAAGGAAGTCGATGGGCAACTTTGGCGAGGAATTCGATGGGCGGCTTTGGAGACACATCAAGTGAGTTGAGCTAGGTAAGTTTTCAATAAGACACCAGGAGAGTTTCAACAACAGTGATTGAGGAAAAGTTTTGCAGGGTTTATTCTTCATCTAAGAAGACTTCCGGCTTATGAGTTTCAGAGGGAGTTTTGATGACAAATTTATTATCTGTAGAGAAGGTCGAGTTATTTTTCAAAGGCAGAGTGAATTACAAGATTAGCTAGTGCGAGTTTTTGGAGGCATTACATGTTGCCAAAACAAGTTTCCAAAGGTTGTGCGAGTTTTCCAAAGGTAGTACAAGTTTGTCGGAAAGTTGTGCGAGTTAGCCAAGAAGCAGCGTGAATTTCTAAGGAGGCATGCAAATTGTTGGAGATGCAATGCGATTTGCAAAAGGGAAGTTGTGTGTTTTCCTAGTTTAATTTAATCAACAATGGTGAAGATAAATTTGTTGGAGTTTTGCTCGAGTGGTTTATGTAATTTCTCAGTATCAGATTTTTTGAATGCTAGAATAAAACCTTGAGACTAACGACTGGTTTTCCCCACATTATGGTTTTTCCAGGGATGTTTATCCAAAAATATTTGTGATATTTGTGTGATTGGTTTCTTGTGTATTATGCTGCAATTTTTATTTGGTAAATGGTGTTATTTATGTTTTTATTCGTTACTTTTGACTGATAAATTAATTTGTTGTATGTGTGTAATCAGAATAATTAAAGTCCAGGTTAATAACACTTTCTGAGTAACAAAAATTTCACACCAATCGTAACATGTTAAGTCCAAATATACTATAAACATCTTCATACAAACCAATAAAAATTGAAAACCAATTTTGTTAGTTAAAAATAAACTTTGGCATTATGAAAAACTTTTATTAACTTTATATAAACATATTTAAATATATTTATCAAAATTTATGAACAAAATAATATACTTCAAAGTCACACAATGGCTCAATGTCTCCTCTGCCCAAATTCACACCAAACCACTTCTCCAACAATTAGATGCATTGTTGCCACCCTCTTGGTATGATTGTTTGATGTGCAAATTATTAGGATGGATTGGGAGTTGCAAGCAACATAATTTTCACAAAACAAAAGCCAAACTAACCTACATCAAACCCTCTTCTCCTTGTGCATAGTGAAAAGAGCTATAAATGAGTGAATTATGTGTATGTATATGTGGCACACCACCAAAATGATTTGGTTTTATTTAATGAGAAAACCATTAACTTTGTTATATATATATATGTGGTTGATAAAATGAGTAGATTAGGTGTATGTATATGGGGTACAACACCAAAATGATTTGATTTGGTTTTATTTAATGAGAAAACCATTAACTTTGTTTTATATATATATACTTATATATATATATATATATATATATATATATATATATATATATATATATATATATAAATAAAAGGTTGATAAAATGAGTAAATTAGGTGTATGTATATATTGGGTATAAACACTTTGTACCAAAATGGTTTTTATTTGGTTTTATTTTATGAGAGTATTATCTTGTTAAATATTATATATATTTTTTGGATCAGGGGATTGATAATTAGATGAATATCAAGAAATTAATTTTCAAATCAATTTGAATTTCTATCATTATATTGAGGATATATGTAATTACACATATTATATATCAAAAATTTTCTAATTTAATTTAAAATTCAATTATATTAAAGTGTAAAGTAACTTTGATCCAATTTGATTGTTATTGGTCAACATGTCACTTGAATACTTTAAATATGGATGGAGTGATTAATAAGTTCACAACCCATTATTTGAAATATAATTTCATAATTATTTATTGTAGTGTATTGGTAGAGTTTGTAGATATTGAAATAGGTGAGTATTTATCCCTATGTCTAAAATAAAGAGCCTAACAACTTGCAAGTACTCTACTATCACAAACAAATTTTATAAAGACCTACATTGACCCCACCAATAAATGTTATTGTTTAAAAAAAACTAAAATGTTATGAGCCATATGTCCCTAGTTTCACTTGTCATCCTTGTTGCCTCTTAGTCAACCCCAACATGCTACAAGCATGATACTCTCTTCGCATAGAGGAGTCATGTCTAGTACCAAGCACATGAAACATACCTCATATAATGCAATGATTAGATATTGATCTAGGACCTTGATGATAGCTCAAATTTCAAAGTGTTCTAAAGAGTGTCGACCTTGAACGATCGGAGAGATCTCATCTTCCTGATTCCGGGGCCGGCGTCGGATTCTGGCGCTATGGACGGTTCGAAAAATGGACACGTATGGAGGAGTTATCACATTTTAAAAATGTCCAGTAAACTGCAATTTTCAAGAACAATTTGATTTTTGGAAATATTAAAAAAAAAAAGAATATTTTGAGGAATATTCCTTAGAATATTCTCCAAAATATTTGCTAGAATATTCCTTCTAGATGGACCAATCAGGAGCCAACACATGGCAAGCCTGGAGGCCGCCACGTGGCCCTGAATTGGTATGGCAAAATATATTTTGGGTCAAGCAAGATCGAACCCGTGACCTCCCACGAGCGAACAAGCGCTCTAACCAACTATGCTACATGTTGTTTCTTAATAGTCTATGGTTGCGTGTTATATTTGTTATGTTACGATTTGTGGTTTGGGAATAGACCGCCAGCAGTCCCAAAACTGTGTTCATATGCGCCGGTTCCAAAACCCGCCAGCAGTTAACATTAACAAACGTTATCCCTAACCGCCACTGGTAATAGTGGCCACATGCATGCTCAGCCCAATGTTTACGGTTAGTTAACCTGCCAGCTTAACTATATCTGCCTGGATAAACCGCCCATGTGCACACCTTCTAGTAGTTACGCCAACGGTTATGGTTAGTCGGCGGTCATGCCTGGCGGATCTCCAAAATTGGTGGGAATTGCCAAATTTAACTCCAGTTAAGTGGAGTTCGCCAGATTTGGAGGAGTAATTCTAGGAGAGACTGAGTAAATGAACTCAAGAGGCAATTTTTGAGCTAGGGGAGTGAAAGAAGAGTCTACCTAGGCTAATTTTGGCCTTCTAAAGCCATTGGAAAAGTCTAGAGAAGCTAAAGAAGCCATCTTCAAGGAGATTTTCATCCAGGGAGATTTTGGAGCTCAGGGCCACCAGGGGTTGGAGGCTGTTGCAGGAGCTACCAGTATCCATTCTCAGCAAACAAACAGTCGTTCCTTACTGCAATGAAACTTCTTAATCCAATGAAGGTGTTTTCAGAAGCATTTGGAGACTTCTAAAGGCCGAGATGTTGAAGGGAAGTTTCAGGCAGCCCAGTGCCAACCGTGGAGGACGGCCTTGATTGGGGCTGCAGTGCTCATTTGGAGCAAATTAACAGTCATTTGTTGATTTCAAATATGTGCTAGAGACAGTAGTAGAGGTTTCAGAGACATTTGAAGCATTCTGAAGGATTTTGTTCCATTAAGAAGCTCAGGGAAGCTCTGTGCACCTATTGAAGGAATCAAGTCCAAGGGAACCTAGATCTGCTTGCACAAAGAGGACAGTTATGACAGGGATGTATATGGTTTTTCTAAGCCCATAGGTTTAGTCAGTAACCTTCTAGAGTTGAGTGTGGAACTTGTAAAAGAATTCAAGCCATAATCCCAAAGAGCCAAGTCAAGTTGATTAGAGCTCACGGAGACGTAACCTACAAGATCAGGGTGAACTCCTTATTAAATTTGTTGTTATGTGTGATGTTTATTTGATGCATTATATGTCTGATATATATGTTTGATATCAACTGAAGCAAATCAAGTTAAAGCACTTAAACATATGAAAACAAACAAACACATACACTTATTTCAAGTACATAATTTCGCAATTGTCAACATAAGCTAGACCATGTTTGTTTAAGCTTTGGAGTGGGAGGTTCTTGTAAGCATGACAAGATGTTCAAACCCTAATTTTAGATCAGATGGCATCATAGCAGGTTTCTTGATTGACAGAGCAATCTATTTGCTTGTTTGACTTCAAAGGTGTTTAAGCAAGACAGTCAAATTCTATTGATTGATTGTTTGTAAACTGACTATTGTTTGAGTTTGCAAAGGTGAAGTGAAAGCTACTGTTAGCTAAGTCGAGGAGAGGGCAAGAAGGAAGAAGGGTTGAAGGCATTTTCCTTACCCCAAGGACCTCAAGGCAATCCTTGAAGCATAAGAGGTTTGTTTGCAAAAGGGTTGTTTGAATAAGAGATTGACTGTGTAGTCATTTGGTGAAGTCATTTAATTTAGAATCTATTGAAGTGTATCGATGTTCTATTCTGAATTTTGCTGAAGTTCTTTTGTTCATTTTTATAATGACAACTTCCACAAGTGAGTCCTCAAAATCTTCCTCCTTCACAAGATTCTTTGATGAAGGCTTGAAGCAATAATTTTTCATCATGATGAATATGGTGAGAGAAATGTATGAGGATGAAAGGAAGAGCACTAGACTTCAAGAGCAATTGAATTCCATGAAGGAAGATGTTACACTGAAATTTGTCACCATGACTATCTGCAGTTAGTATGGCTCCATCAACAGTCATATTATCCTCCTTGGCAAGCCTTGTACCTCTGCTCTCCATGTCAAACTTCAAGAAAGAGAGAAAGTCATTAAAAAACATGTTTATCTCTGGGTACGCAGGTTCTCTCTACCTTACCTGCGTGTACGCACTCCAAGCTCATTATACCTGCGTACTTGTACGCTCTGTATGTCAAGGGTTGGGTGCGTACTGCTATAAAGGTCAAAAGGCGCGAGTTTCATCTTAAAAAAGTTACTTGTAGTCATTTCTAGAGCATTCTAGAAGATTGTTTGACGTGTGTTGAGCGCCTCCAGATGGTTCATGCATCCCTATGAAAGAGGAACTTATTCCATCAAGAGAGGAGCTACCCCAACCAAAAGAGGGGAGTATCCCATTGATGTTGGACCTGATTAACTTCCTCTAGAACATTATAAATACAGGCATTGGGCCAGAGGAGGGGAGGTTGAAAGCTGAACATTCCAAAGGGTAGATGTTGCTCGAATTAGGACTTCCTTGTAGAAGCTTGTGAG
>APFE030206728.1:0-13610 GCA_000404065.3 Pinus taeda | reverse complement strand
ATCTCTGCACACCCCCACCCTCAAACGTTGCACAATATCTCCCTCTACCCCCACCCTCATATATATATGAGGGTGGGAGTGGCGGGAGATTTCAGTTTTATATCTATATATATATATATCGAGTGTATTAATAAATCTATTTTTTTTAAACATGAAATTATCCAATAAAATAAAAACTACTATAATATGATAATTATATTATCATGCCTATTCTGTCAAGACTAGTTTGAAATAGGGTTTTCACACTTTTATTCCATCATATCTATTTGGAATATGGTTTCTACAATTAATAAAATAATTATCATTATTATTATTTGAATGGAGTCTATCCCTTGGAAGGGTTTAAGGATAACTTGCCAGCGAAGGTGCAAGTCTCATTAACAACATGACCATATATATGACTATATATATTTATACTTCAACATATAGATTATCTTGAAATATATTGTATTATATACTTTTTCCTTAAATTAAATATAAGGGAAAAAAATATTTTCCCATAAATATAAATATAAATATAATAACAATATAACTTCTAATCTTATAAATTTCAAAATATAAAATATTTTATAATAAAATCTTAATATATCATAAATAAAATAAATTACATAATTCAAGTAAATTACAGAATTCCATAATTCTATGAAATTTTGGTTGAAAATTCTGAAAGTACAGTAATTTCAATTCACAACTAATGCACGACTAAAGTTCGATTTCTATGGTACCTGCAGCGCCGAAGGAGCTGGGACTAATAAGATAGCTCTTAACCTCTACTATTAGACCTATTAACGTTTACACTCTATAAAACAAAGTTTCACTACCAAAATTCCATCTTACCATAAAATATTCTTCGAGTCTTTGGTAGCCGAGTCTTGAGACTGATCTGTAAGATAGAGATCCAGTGAACAATCGTCTACACAGCCGAGTCTTGAGACTGATCTGTAAGATAGAGATCCAGTCAACAATCGTCTACACGTGGAGTTGGTCACGTGGATATATTAAGTCCAACATGAACGTCCAAATTGATCAATCAGGCAGCATAGGAGCATTATTTTAAATGATTAGACCAGGAATTAGTCATAAACTCACGTGTCATACTTATTCACTATATTCCGTATAGCAGCCTTGGCAACCAAATCAAATTGACATCCTAATCAACCCTTCTATTCTCTCTATATATACATACAGCTCTACATCTGCGTCTAAATGCATATACAAAGCATAGGAGGAATAAGATAGATTGAATATAGAATACAGCTCTTGATCTGTCTGTAAAAATAAATTCAAGCATACCAAGAATAGGATACACAGGATATACAAAAGAGCAGGATGGGTAACGTGCTGCTTCGAGGGGGAATCGATCGTCGTCGTCGGATAAAGATAATGAAAGCCGACGGATCGGTGATGAAGCTGCGGGGTCCTCTCTGTGTGAAGGAAATACTTATCGATCATCCAAACCATGGGATATTCGAGGCGCCCTTTGGTCGCCCACCACTTGGGATTGGCAATTTCAGCCGACCACTTCCAGGAAGGACAGGGCTTGTAGGCGGTCATCTCTATTATCTCATTCCTCTTGCAGTCCCAGAGGATGAACTCGTCGATTACAACAACGATATGAATAGAAGGCAGTTTGCAAGAGCTTCTTCTTATCATAGCATTCGAAGCGGTAGTTACAGTTTGCGGCCAAAGTCTTGTGCAGACAGCGGCAGAGATTCAATAAAACAAGGAGTTGATGATATGATTAATAACATTAAAGACGGCGTGAGTATCGTTTCTTCTTCCTACTCCACAGACGGATCAAGGGTGCGGGTAAAGCTTCGAGTTAGAAAAGAAGAGTTGGCTTCACTTCTTTCGGGCGATAATGTCAATGCGGTAATGGAAAATGTAATGGTGCGTCCCTTAATCCAACATGTGACTACGCAATCGGCCTTGTCGCGGTGGAAGCCTAGTCTGGATACCATCATCGAACCCCACAGTCCAGTTGGAGATTTATAAACATCTTGAGAGGAGCAGTCTGCAGCATAACTTGTGTATTCTTGGATATATCTATCAGATTCATATTCTGCAAATGGAATTCAACATTCTAAACAGTATTTCCATACCGCACCCATGTAAAAGACAAACAGTGTCGGTTGCGACAGCCCATTGAAAACTGTAGCTCCTTGACACAAATTCGAAGTTACCGTTAGTGTCGAAGTAGTTTCCTTTTTTATTATTTTAAATACCTAAATAAAGCTCAGTTAATAAAACATTTATAGAAGGTTTTAAACTGATAACTTCAACAACGCCATGGCATGAGATCGTCCTTTCTGTTACAAATGATATCGTAACGTCTGTTACAAATTATTATTGCAACTTGAGATAACGGTTGACATTGAGGGAACCCATAGTCATTAACCTCAAGTGCCAACAGTGTTAAGGCAACTTTCTCCGAGCAATGAAGAGCCTCCAGCATTGCTCCTTTGTGCATCTGGATGTAGAAAATATATAGAGATCTAGCCAATGAAGTTGGAAAGTATATGATGAAAATCAACGAAGAAACCCAAGCATGTTCGTGTATATTCTTGAGTGAGTTATATGATATACGATAATAGTGTAATTAGTAATATCTTTTTTATAAAAGTTAACTTATAAAAGTGATACCTCCAACTTTGTTCCTCTCTACATCACAAGGTGTAGAAAATATGTAGAGTTCTCGCAATGAGATGCAATTTATCCTCGTCACCAATGAAGTTGGAAAGTATAGGTTTAAGTTATATGATATATCGTAATAGTGTAATTTAGTAATATTTTAAAGAGACAATTAAAGGTGACCTAAATTTAACTAGCTCCCATTTTAAATCTGTTCTGGCCATTCCAAACAAAATACAGTGGAAAAATGCACTGTTGGGAAATTTCTGATAAATTCCGAAACAAACAAAACATATGAACAAAGAGTGATACTCTGTTTTTGAGAATTTCTGATAATTCCAGAACAAACGAACAAAACAGAACAATGCTCTATTTTAACACAGCGAAAATAGAAAAAAAAATCGCTTTGCTGAAACTGGTGTTTTGGCAATGTAATTTCGTCAGTTGCTGATCGTGGTGTTTCAGCAACGGTGTTTTGACGTCAAGACTATTTTTGACTTACGGTGTTTCAGCAACACTCTGTTTTGACGTCAAGACTATTTTCGACTTACGGTGTTTTAGCAACACACGCAAAAACTTGTACTCATTAACAATAAGCCAAGTGTTACAAAAACATCTTCCTCACATAGAGGGATTTTCACAAGAGATTATGCTGAAGAGCATCTTCCTCTTATCCAGAGGGATTCACCAGTCTATGCTGAAAAACATCTTCCTCTTGACAGAGGGATTTCACAACTGTCTATGCTGAAAAGCATCCTCCTCTTAACAGAGGGATTCACCAACTGTTTATGCTCAAAAACATCTTCCTCTTAACAGAGGGATTCTCCAAGGAACGCTTCAGTTCCACACAAATAAATTTACTCTGTCTCTGCTTTGAAATTTTACACTGCTGTGTGTAAAATTTCAATACATTTATGCTGCTGCATATTCCATTACAAAAACTCTGACTCAGCACTGTTGTCTCTACAACTCTATCTATCACTGCACTCCTGTGCATAAAACAACTAAAACATAT
Source organism: Pinus taeda (assembly GCA_000404065.3). NCBI lineage: Eukaryota > Viridiplantae > Streptophyta > Pinopsida > Pinales > Pinaceae > Pinus > Pinus taeda. The sequence goes on along the minus strand of APFE030206728.1, from coordinate 9,964 downwards.
TCATACTGTTGTGTGCTGCGTTTCCATATTCACGAACAGAAAACTATGTTCACGTTGCTGCGTGCTTCCCTTCATTGATTACAATCACACTGCTGTAGTGCCTTACTTGCATTTCAGATGCAAACAACAGAAACTGTGCTGCTGCGTTTCTACCCTCTCTCACAGCAAACAATCACAAAACAAATTACATTCAAATCTGCACTGCTGTGCATTTCACTATTCTGGAAGCATTTTTCTTCACGCTGCTGCGTGCTCTCCTTTGCTCTCTCTCTTTTTTTTCACACATCTACACTGCTGTGTCTACACATATATAGCGCATTAGGGGTCATAACAATCCATCAACTGCTTCAACTCTCTAACAGAGTCTCTACTGCAATTTGATGTTCATAATGAACGAAATCTGATCTTTCTAACATTCTGATGTGCTTCTTGAGTCGATTGTGTGGAAACCCATAACTGATAAATGCTGCGGTCGGCTCGAGGCTGGTTCTTTTCACTTTCAGCGATTCTGCTCATTAATACGGTTGTTTAGAAGTAATGGCGCAACGCTGGATCTGATCTTCCTCCTTCGGGAACAAAAAAATAATTAAATGGTGAAAAGACGGTAATGGCGGTGGCTTAAAAGAACAGGAATAAATGTGGGGTGTCGAATCAAGACAAATAAACGACAATTGCTGCTATTCAACTGTTCACTGAGGTTGAAAGTATAATTTCAACAAAATATAGTCTTTGACTTCCATTTGAGTCCATTTTCAACTCATTAGGATTTTACATTATTGGTTAAAGATAAAAGTTATTAGAAAATAGTTTAGATAAAAAGATTAAAATAATACATAGTAGCTTTGATATAAGTAATTATTACCGACTACATCCCACATCATATATAATTAATACAACCATATGTACCAGGCTAAATATGGTTGATATACGCGGATAGACATATATCAAGTGTATATATCAACCACATTTTCTAATGTGGTTAATATATGTCGATAGGCTTATATCAACCACATTAATAATTGTTATGGGTATTTAGGATTATTAATAACAATATAAATATTAACAACCAAATTATTTATATATATCATTGTATTAAAAATTTTTTAATAATTATTATTAATAATTATATGAAACTCCTAATATATATATTATATAAGATAGTCATAATAATATTAAACTATTTATTATTATTAATAACCTTATAAAATATATATATTTTATATATAATATAACCAATATAATATATTCATAAATAATATAACAATATTATTTATAATAAATATATTATTAATATTGGAAACTTTACACCAATTAATTATTAATTTATATATAATAACTATACAAATATAGCAACATTTTGTTCATATTTTATAGTATTATGATATATTATTAATATTATTTAATAATAATATAAACTCATATAATATTAGTAATTTTAACATTTATCTAGCCCTTTGTATTACATGAGTTATATTATGAGTATTAGTATCATTAATAACGTATATAAATTTTTCAAAGAGGTTTAGGATTATTAATAACTATATAAAAAACTATATAGGATTATTAATATATTAGATTTCATTATTTATTTGAATAATCTAATAATATAAAATTAAAAGAAATATAACAATTCTAATATAATAATATTTTGATTATAATATATAATAATATACGCAAGAATTTAAATCAACTCTAATTATAAGAAGTTTATGGACTGGCCCAATATATAGTATTATAGTATATTATATATATATATTTATATTAGTATATAATACTAATTGCAAATAAATCTCAATCGTAAAAGTGCAGCGGGCAACTTATTACCACAGGAATCACCGATTCCCAATTGCGACGAGCAGCGCGGACCCAAAACGCATTTATATTTTGTTGTAAAGTCCCGACAGGTCTGTAGTTATATGTATCTACATATATAAAGATTGCCAATTGTGATTAATGGTGGCGGACCTGAAACATATTTATGTAATGTTTAAAAGTCCAGTGGGTCCGTAAGGTGCTGAATACGTATGTGGGTGCATTCAATGATTTTTTATTGCAATATGGGTAAGGTGAACCACAAACATATTTACGTTATGTTTTAACAGCTCGATGGCTCCGTAAAACGTTGAATGCTTACGTTGGTGCATTTAATGATCAACAATTGCGATTTGCAATCATGGGCCAGACCCGAAAGGTATATTCATTATGGCTGTAAGTCTCGTTAGGTCCGGTGGGTCGAAAAATCTTTTTATGATTGTGCATTTTATATATTTCAATTATAAAGAGATTATAATAGAAATGATTGCCGATTGCGATATGGGTAGACCGTACCTAAAAGCCTATGATTTACGTTCATATTGTGGCGGGTTCGTAATATCAATGATATTATATATATTTTATTATATATAATTTAATATTATAATATAGTATATATATTATATATTATGGGAAACGTCAATTGTTGATTTCGATATGGGTAAGATGGACCTGTAACATATTTACGTTATGTTTTAACAACACGACGGCTCCAGAAAACGTTGAATAAGTATGTTCGTGCATTCAATGATCAGTGATTGCGATTTCCTATCACGGGCTGGACTCGAAAGGTATATTCATTATGGTTGTAAGTCCCATTAGGTCCATCAGGTCGAAAAGTCATTTTATGATTGCGCATTTTATATATTTCAATTATAAAGAGATTATAATAGAAAGTATTGCCGATTGCGATATGGGTAGGCCAGACATGAAAGCCTATGTATTACATTTCATAACTGTGGTGGGTCCGTCATATCAACGATATAATGTATATATATATGGGGAAACGTCGATTGCCGATTGCAATGTGGTTAGGCTGGAACTTGAAAGGCCTATGTATTACGTTTAATGATGTGGCGGGTGGCATATATAATAAATATATAATTATATATATAGATCTAGGAACGCTGATTGCTGATTGCGATGAGAGGTATGCCTTGACAATCATGCTAACAATATTAAAAGTGGGAAAAGACCCCAAGGGTTTATGAAAATGATTGACCATGTTTGGCTATGATTGGAAATGGTTTACAAAGGGACTATTTATAAACCAAATGCAATAATGAACCCAAGGGATTGATATCATAAACCCAAATGAACAATAAACCCAGGGAATTAATACTAAACCCTAATGAACAATAAACCCAAGATATTAATACTAAAAGCCCAAGGGAATATAAACAAAAGGGAATAATAAACCCAAGATATTGATATAATAAACCTAAAGGAGTAACAAACCCAAGGGGCAATGGTTTACAATGATTGATATTATGAACCAAACAGAATGATGAACCCAAGGGATTGATATCATAAACCCAAATAAGCAATAAACCTAAGGGATTAATACTAAAACCCCAATGAATAATAAATCCAAGGGATTAATACTAAAAGCCCAAGGGAATAATAAACCCAAGGTATTGATATAGTAAACCCAAATGAATAATAAACCTAAGGGGCAATGGTTTACAATGATTGATATTGTAAACCAAACGGAATAATGAACCTAAGTGATATATTTCATAAACCCAAATGAACAATAAACCCAAGGGATTAATACTAAAACTTGAATGAACAATAAACCCAAGGGATTAATACTAAAGGGCCAAGGGAATAATAAACCCAAGGTATTGATATAATAAACCCAAGGGGAAATGGTCTACAATGATTGATATTATAAACCAAAACGAATAATGAACCCAAACAGGATTGATATCATAAACCCAAATGACCAATAAACCCAAGGGATTAATACTAAACCCCAATGAACAATAAACCGAAGGGATTAATACTAAAAGCCCAAGGGATTATAAACCCAAGGTATTGATATAATAAACCCAAAGGAATAATAAACCTAAGGGGCAATGGCTTACAATGATTGATATTATAAACCAAACAGAATAATGAACCCAAGGGATTTATATCATAAACCCAAACGAACAATAAACCTAAGGGATTAATACTAAAACCCCAATGAATAATAAATCCAAGGGATTAATACTAAAAGCCCAAGGTATTATAAACCCAAGGGAATAATAAACCCAAGGGGTAATGGTTTACAATGATTGATTTATAAACCAAACAGAATAATGAACCCAAGGGATTGATATCATAAACCCAAATGAACAATAAACCTAAGAGATTAATACTAAAACCCCAATGAACAATAAACCCAAGGTATTAATAATAAAAGCTCAATGGATTATAAACTCAAGGGAATAATAAACTCGAGGTATTGCTATAATAAACCCAAGGGGCAATGGTTTACAATGATTGATATTATAAACCAAACGAAATATTGAACCCAAGGGATTAATATCATAAACCCAAATGAACAATAAACCCAAGGGATTAATACTAAAACCCTAATGAACAATAAACCTAAGGGATTAATACTAAAAACCCAAGTGATTATGAACCCAATGAAATAATATTAAACCAAAGGGCCTAACACTATACACCCAACAACATTGAAGCATGGGACTATTATTATAAACCCAAACATAAATACTACAAACAATAAAAACATGGTTTATTTTGATGGTGAGACAATTCTTGTCACAATGCGACATTCAAATATGATTGACCACGTTTGGCTATGATCGGAAATGGTTTACAATGATTGATATTATAAACCAAATGGAATAATGAACCCAAGTGATTGATATTATAAACCCAAATGAACAATAAACCCAAGGGATTAATACTAAAACCCCAAGGGATTATGAACCCAATGGAATAATATTAAACCAAAGGGCCTAATACTATAAACCCAACAATGGTAAACCCAAATGTAAATACTACAATGATTGATATTGTAAACCAAACGGAATAATGAACCCAAGGGATTGATATTATAAACCCAAATGAACAATAAACCCAAGGGATTAATACTAGAACCCCATTGAACAATAAACCCAAGGGATTAATACTAAAAACTACAAACATCAAAATAAACATGATTTAGTTTGATGGTGAGCCAATCATTGTGAGAATGCGAGAAGCAACCATGGTTTACCATGATCGATATTATAAACCTAAGGGAATAATAAACCCTTTTGATTAATATCAGAAACCCAAAGGAATAATAAAACGAAGCGATAATACTAAGACCCCAAGGGATTTTGAACCCAAGGGAATAATACTAAATCCAAGGGACTAATATTAAAAACATTAAAATAAACATGATCGATCATCATTGATTTTCATATTGAGACAATTCCTATCACAATTCCATGTTGGGCCATCGTCAACATTATAATAAACCATGTTTGACTCGCGAATAATAAACTTGAACGATTGATATTATAAACCCAAGGGATTAATACTAAAACCCCAAGCGATTATGAACCTAATGCAATATTATTAATCAAAAAGGACTAATAATATAAACCGAAGGGAATAATGAACCCAAGGGATTGATATAATAAACCCAAAGGATTAACAATAAACCTCAAGGGATTATAAACTCAAGGAATTATTAATATTAAAAAGTTGAAGAACAAAGCAAACCAATAATTTGATATTATAAACCATTGGGAAGTAATAAACCCAAGGGAAAAAAAATTAGAAAACTGTTGTACTATACAACAACCCTCCCCATTTCAAAGTTTTTACATAAAACTTTTAACAAGAAATGGGTCCCTTTTTTAATAAACTTAGCTAAAAACAATAGTTCTAAATAATAAGTCTTTTTGCTTTTAGGATAACTTCAATAATAATTGCATTTTGCAAAAAATCCAGATGATACATGAAAATCCTTATGATGAGGTTTGATCCAATGTAAACGTGAAACAAAAACCTTGTCATAAGATAAACTATGAATGAAAAATATTGCATCACGAACATCCTTTGGCTAAAAGATGGACTAAACGTTTCCTTTGGCATTTGCTAATGAGATAACACAATCGGAAAGCGCATATCACAAATTTCTTAAGGAAACATTCCACGAGGTCATACAACTTCGCTAATGCGACAAGCCGATCACAATCGTGCATCTGTAAGGTCCCGAAACACATAACGAATGCCCATTTGAGATCCGCCGATGCAATTTCAACATGATAAATAAAGGTGTACTTTTCAATAAAGTGGAAATAGGACGATTAAACGAATGCTTGTGGGTTTTAAGAGCATAAATCATTAGTAAATGAGAAATAAATGATTTATTGATTTCTTAAACATTATCCCGCCTCCCTATGACAACTCACTCTTTATTGCAATCAAGGCCATACCAAGGAAATGGCTAAAGCATAAAGTTGGGACGATCAATCTGCCATATGCGATTATTGCTAATCGCTCATCAGGAAAGTCACAATATTTACCCTAAAGAACTGTTATTGATAGGTGTGATGCGACATATCATTATGGCATTTAATGATCATGATTAGTAGTTGCCGAAATCATTAATAAAGAAGTTATGGTCGAATCCTTCAAGGATTTTATCCATGGTAACATAATATATCAAATTCATATCACTTATTGTGCTTATTTGTTGTTAATCTTCTGTATTGTGCATTATCTTGGAACATATTTTCTCCTCTGTTTCGGTTATCTGTTTGCTTTGCAAAGTTTGAATTCACGATTTCAGTAAAAATGTCGAAGAAATCAAAGAAGGTAAAGATTCTACTCTTACTGAAAGAGGAACTAGTAAATAAGGTCTTGATAGGTGATACTACCTACGTCGGCCTGAGCAGAGCTTCATGGGAAAGCATATACAATTTATTGGAAGCTGAAGAGCTAGAAGAAATTGAAGAAGAAAAGGGAATAGTTGACTCCACTCAGAAATCAGAAAATACTCTCAAAGAGTTGGCGAGCTCTTTTCTCCATAAAGTAGCTAACCATGCCAGAACATTACCCTACAATGACTTAGTTAGATTGGTAATCGAGAGTATCAACAGTACAGACAAAGAATTTTTTAGGGCTGATGGAAGGATGCTCAGGTCGTTTAAAGCAGAAGATATAAAAAAGATGTACCATTTGGCGGAACTGCAGAAGCATTACAACAAGACATTTGTCAAAGCCTTTGCCAAAGAAAATGACGTGGAATCGGATCCTATTAGGCAGTGGAGGCAATACCCAAAAAAACACAAGCATGAATCATCGAGTATGTATTCCATTGATTCCTTAGCATCTCCTTACTGCTATGCTAGTGCTATGATGTGTAGACTCTTTGGAGTCTCTGATTCCGCTAGGTTTTCAATTTAAATGGTTCCTTTAATGGAGATAACAGTTAATTTGTATATCAAGGATTGGGCAACCATTTTGTTTGATAAAATGGCCAACCATATCCTTGATTATAGAAAAAACATGTTCATGACTACCCGGGTAATACCCTCGTTTTATATGAGTGCCTACATTATGGACACTATCTGTTTCAATTCTAATTACCCCATTCTAGGTTGGAAATGGACTCCAAAAGACCCAAACCCCATTCACATCTATCATAAGGAATTGTGTAAAACCCATTATAAAAACCATCTTTATAGAATCTGTCATGATTTTCATTTACCTATTCATTATGCTATATTCAATAAACTCGCTCCTCAGTTATCCGATGAAGCCACTATCATCTTAACATAAATTGGTAATTGGTTTGGTGAAGAAAACTTCAGCTACCTTAGACTTTTTGGAAGCACTGTTGCTCCACATGTTCTCCCCTTATACATTCCCGATAAAATATTTGCCAGGGAAATAGGTTATCAAATCGCAGAAGCAGGGATGTATAGAAACCTAAAGGACTCCAAAAAAAAAATGTGGCCTTCATTCCCCCTCCCATGTGGTGCTTTCACACCATGACTTCAAACATGCAGAGAAAGAAGCAGAGAAAATAAAAGCACTAATGTTAGCAACCATTCTAAAGAGGCAATATGATCCAAAATCAATAGCATATAACTTCACCTCTCATATCAAAATGGCCAAGTTTGAACGCAAGAAAGATGATTATGATGATTTGTTCACCTCTGCTGACTTATTTTCTCAAGTAAAACTACTTGCGAAAATCAAATTGGGAGCAGAGGGAGTAGAATCATTTCTACAGTTCAGAACAAGGAGGTTGGAAACTCTACCAATGCACTTATTAAATACCCCCCCAACGCTACAACATGAAGGGAAAAGTGAAGGAAAAACTAACCAGAATATTCTTGAAAAGCAGAAGAGCTCTGAAAGGCAGACGACAAAGGAAGGAACTAGTGAGTTCCTTCATACTGATATAAATATTGATCCAACTTTAATGAAGGAATGGGAGAAATTCAAGCAAATCATAAAAAGCCCAAAGGACTCCCAAAACCTCACTACACCAAAACCACCCATAGAACAACAATTTGAGCTTATTAGTGTTCTGATTGAAGGGACAAGTGGCCCACCCAAAATCTAGCAGGATATAAGAATCATTTCCAAAAATGCCACAGAAGGGATTGTACTAAAAATAGAGGAAATACCACCCCTTGATGTATTCTACAATCCAAAGCACAGGGTTGTAGTTAAAAGACAGAGGAAAAAGCAGAAAACCGATCAAGCACCTCTTTTAACTCCTCATGACGAAATCATGAATGTGGTATGGAAGTCAGAAGTCAATACTTCTGAGGGTTTAACAAGATTATCTCAGTATGCAGGGGCTTACACAACGAAAACAATGGACAAAGCCTTAGAGTTCAGTCAAATAATCAAGGATAAAGATCAAAGGATCACTGAGCTTGAGATGCAATTGGCAGAAGAACAACAAAATATTAATTAGCTAGAACAACAACTAGCAAAACAAAGGCAACAAAATGAGCAACTTAAAGAACAGTTGAATTTGGAGAAACACAAAATTTATAAGCAGGGTCTTTAGAAGCAACAGAAGTTGTCTCAAGAACTAAGCATCCTTCAGATAGCGATGGAGCAAGAAAAGAAGGCCAAGGATGATTAAATTGCACAACTACAATTACAGATAGAAAAATACAAGGGTTATCCATACGTTACGGAATTCGAAAAAGAAGCCTTGGAGATAACCAAAGACTTGTCCCAACAATTGAACACCCTTTCCCATAATATATCATTGGCCGACCCATTGTGCGAGATCTCTGCATCATTGATTGACAAGGCAGTTGACACGAGATTGGAACTCGAGAAAGCAGATGAAAAAATAACAAACTTTCTCTCTTGGCAGAATTTAGAGGAAGGAATGGCTGCAAATCTGCCAAAAATACAAGAATCGCACAAGGAAATCCTATTTTCGGAATGGGAATCTCAGCTAATGAAATTCGAAAGGGATAGAGCCAAAGCTACAATGAATGTTGTAATCGAATTAGTAAATAGCAGTTTATATATGTCTAATTTGATTTCCGATTTCTCTCCAAGCAAACTCCCCAAAGCAAAGGAACTGGAACATCAATGGAGACAGAAGCTGGAAAGCATAGAAAAATAGATCAGAGAAGTTCAAAACTTGACATGGGATGCATTTTGGTTTTTTCTAGTCAAGCCTCATAGCCAGCAAATGGCCATGAAATGTCTGTCTGATGCGGTCAACTGCATGGTTCCCAAACTCTTCGATGCCACCTACACAGTCCAGCTACATTCTAGGATGAGCCAGGCTCCGGAAATTCAGCCAATGCTAGCAATCTGTGAATTGCAAGCACAAGAGAAGAGGTCGATTCAATGAATAAAGTCAATCGCCATCGCATTGCTAATTTTATACCAAATCCAAGATTTTCATGTTACACTTTGAACACCTTATAACGATTTTTCTTGATAGTAGTTTTTATTTTTAGTATTTAAAAACCTTTCATGTATTTAGAAAAGGTCCTCAATTTGTATAAGATTTTGACTTGGGAAGTTCCACTACTATACTTCTAAATATTTTTTTTATCAAAAACTACATCCCACATCATATATAATTATATATAAATGTTATGTTAATAAAAACCATAAAAACCATAAAATTAATAAATAATCAATT
>APFE030206724.1:116819-127160 GCA_000404065.3 Pinus taeda | reverse complement strand
TATAATTTTTATTAATAAATTATTAAATTGAAATGATCCTTGTGATGTTTTAATTATTATAACTTCTTGTGATATTTTAATTAATTAATTAATTAATTTATTTATTCCTTGGAAAAAGTTGTAATTTCTATTAATGATGAGAAATTACATTCTGTAGATGCCATAACATATGCATATTGAGGCTGGTTGCCTCCCAAACTGTTTGTCGAAACAACAACAACAAAAAATTTTACTGTATTCTCCACGCAAGGAGATCATGAAGGTCTCAAAATTACTATCACTTATCAGATTTTAACCGAAAAAAACAACAACAAAACCAATAAACTAAATTCTCCACGCAGGGAGATCATGAAGGTCTCAAAATTGTTATATCACTGAAACAATCCTTACTGAAAGTCTGTCAAAATAGTCTCTAGAAGAGAGTTATGTAGAACCATATGTACTGAAATATAAATAGCAGACGAAAAACTAGGAAAACCAAAAGAATATAAAGACAGAGTGCTTATGTCTCCTGGTGCAAGTGAAGATCTATGAACGGTTTGTGATAAAATTGATGGAAGGTTCCATCAATTTCTTCTTGTATCAACCAGTCCTCTTCCTGCTAGCACGCTGCCTCCTTTGATAGGTAGTCTTCCCCTGAGTTGTGCTCCCTGTAAATGTGATGACAGACAAAGTTATCAAAGGATGCTATAAGCCTGTGAGCCTCATCCAAAATGTGCCTCAATGAGAATGCAGAGTAATGAGATGTTCTATTAAGCCAGTTGCAAACAAGTTTGGAATCCCCAAACAATTGGAGATGAGTGCAATGTTTTTCAAGAGCAAAGTGGAGGAGATGTTTTGCAGTGGCTAGTTCAGCATAGTTGTTTGTGCCTCTTCCCGGGTTCATTTGGATTTTGAAGCAGTGAGATTCCCTCAGGTAGAGGATGCCCCCCCCCCAGCCCTCTTCTTGGGCTGAACCGTCAAAGTAGGCCCAAGGAATTGATTTATCTATGTGTTCCGGTTGAATTTCCCTAGGGGGAGGCTGAGAGACTTCCTCAGGCAGAGAATCAAAGTCAGCTATGATTCTGGTTCTGATGGAGAGCCAGTGGGGGTCCTTATGGTCGAAGATGGCCTGGTTCCTTATCGTCCAAAAATCCCAGCACATTAGAAAGGGAAAATTCCTGTCTTTTCCCCTATGTCCGCCGAACCAACTAAGCCAGGCCTCACATATAGTCCTCCCGCGCCATCCCTGAAGGGAGGAGAAATATGCCAAGATGTTGTTCCATTGCTCGGAGATGATAGAGAAGTCCAGGAAAAGGTGCTCAGTACTTTCCTCATTGCTTCTGCACAGGTGACACCAAAAGGGTCCATGGAAAGATTGCTTCATTAAGTTTAGTTCGGTCAGGATTTTGTTGAAGAGGATGGACCACATGAGCAACCATGATCTGAGGGCTGCTTTTAGCTTCCAAAGGGCTTTCCACCAAGGCTCTATATGCTTAGGTATTGTAGCTTCCATGAGCTTCAACTACCCATCCTTAGGCGAATATCTTTCATTTTTTGCACGTGCCCACACAATTCCATGCTCTCCTTCTCATATCCGAATATGAGATTGAGTTAGGGCCTTAGTAAATCCATCCCAGTCTTGATGCCATTAGGCGAGAAGATGGAGGTCCAGGGCCGACTTCCAGGCCTGCTGAAAAAGTGTTGTATTTGTAGGGTCAGCAATGTGACAGAGATGTGTGTAGCCTTGATCTGCTAGAAGACCAGTCACCTATACTGGGATCCTGTGAGCATTCCCGCATCCAATCCAGGGGTTGACACCAATTCGAACTGCATTCCCCTCATGGATCCTCCATGTTAAACCTTCACGAATGAGGAGAAGGGAGTTTAGCACCGCCTTCCAAATGATGGAAACATTGTTGCTGATCCGATGGTCCATCTGAATCCAATCCATAGTATTTGAAGGGGAGATATACTTAGCATAGGCAACCTTTGTCCAGAGACTTTGTGTTGTGATTAGCTACCAACCCAATTTTGTTACCAACGCTTTAGTGAAGATGTCCAGTTTTTTGATGCCCCATCCCCCCCATCTCTTGGGTCTAGCAATAGTATCCCATTTAACCCAGACAAAGAGACTTCCCTGTTTGTTGCCTTTCCATAGAAATCTACTGCAGATGCTTTGTAGCCTAGCAAGAATCCCCCTAGGGATCCAGGCCAAAGTCATCCAGTCTACTGGTGTCGCTACCAGAATAGCTTTAATGAGGATTAGCTTGCCAGCTTGAGAAAGATAGCTATTGAACCAAATGTTCAATCGCTTTTCGACCTTAGAGATGAGCCAAGTCCAATCCACAATTTTGTAGCCTTGAGGCTTCAACCGGAAACCTAGGTATTTCAGCCCCTCCTCCAGAGAGTGTAAAGTAAAAGGGAACTGGCGAAGTGAAAATTGTACTTCAAGCTGGGAGCATCCTACTGCAGTCAGAGTAGAATTGTGAACATTAATAACCATGCCTATTTCCTTCTAAAAGAGATCAAATACGTTCTATAGAACTGTGGTGTCGCCAATATTTCCATTCAAGAAGATGAGAACATCGTCCACAATAGTAAGTGGGTTAAGAAGCAGTTGTCCATAATCTTTATACCCACTATTCTGCCCCTTCTATGCTCAGCCCCTATAGTTCTAATAAGGCCTTCCATGATGAGAAGGAATATCAGGGGAGAGAGAGGGCATCCTTGCCTTAGGCCCCTCTCAGCCTAGAAAAAGGAGTAGGAGCACTGTTGAGAAGAACACTGTATGAGACATTGGTAATACAACTCATGATCCATTTGATGTATATGTAAGGGAAGCCCAGGTGCATAAGTAGCAGTCAAATATAATTCTAATTTTCTCTATCAAAAGCCTTAGATAAGTCCACCTTTAAGATCATACCTTTCAGGTTCCTTATGTGCACTGAGTGAAGAAGTTCTTGTGTAGTTCCCACAGCTTCATGGATTTGGCAGTGCTGAAGGAAGGCAAATTGATCGAGGGAAATGTGAGCCGAGAGGATGGGCTTGAGCCTGTTTGCTATGATTTTGGCCATTATCTTGTAAAGGCAGTTGCACAATGAGATGGGGTGGAAATCATTAAAAGAGGAGGGCTTGTCAGATTTGGGAATGAGCGCAATGAAAGTGGACTTGATAGCTGGATACATCCTTCCAGAGAGGCGACAATTCTCTACCACCTTGAGTAGGTCATGGCCCAAGATGTCGAAAAAAGCAAGGTTGAATTCTATGGTCCAACCATCAAGCCCAGGGCTCTTATCTCTTTGAAATCCTTTGATGGTGGCTTCTAATTCCCCTAAGGTTACCTCCTTGGATAGTTCCTCCGCTTCCTCCAACTCAAAATACCAAGGGAAGAGTTCTGTTATGTGCATGATCTCCAGAATGTTGGCCTCTCTAGGGGCTGAATATATGCTTTTGAAATGAGAGCTGGCTAAGGATGCCAACTCTCTAGAGCTATTAACCTTTTGTCCCTGATCATTTTTGAGCTCCCAAATGGTATTAATAGTCTTTCGCCCATTAGCAAAACGATGATAAAACTTTTTGTTTTCATCTCCTTCCTTTAGCCAGGTCACTCTGCTCCTAAGGCACCAACTTTCTTCTCTGTCCTTAAGAATTTTGGATCTTTGTTTTATTAGGAGAGCACACTGCTCTTTTTGCTCCGGAGAGGTAAAAGTACCCATCGATTGTTCTTTAAGATCTGAGATGGCTTGTTTTGCTTGTTTTAAGTTAGTGTCCTCATGCTTTCTCTTCTTGTGCACCCATTCTCTAGATAAGCCCTTTAGGTCCTTGATATTACTGACAAAACCTTTTGTAGGATCCGCCACCTCTGCGATCAGATGGGATTGCCAGAACTCGGTGACCAACTTGATATAGGTGGGGTCCCTTAGCCAGGTTGAATTGAATTTTTGAGGAGCTAAGATCTTATGGGATCTATCATCAAAATCCAGGAAAATAGGCTGATGGTCCGAGATTCCTCCATTGCTTGGGTCGGGAGTGTTTGGCATGGAAGGCCTCCTTAATAAGGAATCGGTCCAATTTCCTAGCAAGACTTTGGCTTCTAGTGTGATTGTTTTTCCAAGTGTGCTGGATCTTAGCAGATGGGATGTTGATCCAGTGATAATCCTCTAGCATTTGCACAAAAACTTCAGATAGCGGGTTTATCTGAGCCATATGGCCCCATGATTCCATGAATCCCAAAGAGAAGTTCAGATCCCCGCTAAGGATCAGATTGTTTGCTTGAAAGAGAGAGGTGCTAAAAAGCCTTCTCCAAAAATCTCTTTGTTTTGACAGGGGCCATAGACATTGATAACCTTATCCTCCAAATCCTTGGAGATGATATCAGCTCCGATGAATCCCCCATCACCCCAAATGTTCCTTATTTCAATAATCATGTTCCTGAACCCTGTAGCGACCCCCCCAGATCATCCAGAGGCATCCAGAGCATGGAAGGTCCAGTCCAGCAACCAAGATTTTAGAAGGGGAATGATCGAATCTGCCATACTTAAGGTTTCTTGTAAGAAAATCACATCGATCATTTTAGACAGAAATAGTTGCTTCAGGGCTAATTTTTTCTCTGGGCTCGCCAACCCTCTACAATTGAAAGATAAAAGCTTCATGGAGGGGGAGGGGGAGGGTATCCTTTGCTCTAAGAACCCTTTCAATGGTTTTCTGCTTACCCTGGACAACCTCATCACCATCTTGTGCAATCGCCTTGTGAAGGTTGGAAGGTCTGCCCTTCCCTGGTCTGGGTGAAACTAGGGGAGAATCCACATCAGAGCTTACTGCATCCGGCTCTCTCTCCTTGGTTTTAGAGTGGTAGAGTACCTCGGCGCAGAGTTAACCGAGGGGGAGGGAGGCGGAAGAGAAGGGATTGGGGCAGAGGAGAGGGAGAAAGAAGTGTAAATAGGAAGAGGCACCAAGAGGGAGTAAGACATATAGGATTTTCCTGCCCATTGGGGAAGGGGGGGACGGAATCCGGGAGCCCAGAAAAAGGACAGAGGGGAGAGGGGGAGGGGAAACCAAAACTTGTGGGAGAAACTAGGAAGAGAGCGATAAAAAATATGCAGAATGTTGAGATGCTGAGACAATAGAAAATAGAGACATACTCAAAGAGAAGACGTTGCCTTTTGTAGCCCTAGAGCGCATCAGAGGAGGGGAGGGAGGTCGCATAGGGTTCTTGCCTCTCTTCTTCAGTGCTGGTGCAAGCGGCACTTCCACTATATCCGATGTCTTGTTTTGCTCAGCCGTTTGGGTCTCCGTTGCCTGAGGAGGAGGTTGTTCAGCTGGCGATACTTGTTCCTGCTCCTGTGAGGCCTACTTATGCTTCTTTAGGAGGGGCAAGCCTTGTAGAGATGACCCACCTAATGACACCTTCTACAACGATAGGGGATACCTTCGTAATCCAACAGCTTTTCAGCGAGAAGGATCTCCATTGTATAGTGATGAATTCCTGAAGACCTCCTTTGGTATCTAGGTGCACAAGGATTCTTGTGTAGGCCATCATTCCCATGGTCTGATATGATTTGTCGAACTCCATGTAAGTGCCCAGGGCATTCCTAATTTTTCCGAAAAATGTCCTCTGACTAGTACTATAGAGGCAGACCAGGGAGCCTAATCCAAACCGGGCCGATCCCAATTTGCTCAGTCTCCAGGTCGAAGAGAGGCGTTCAATGCTTGAGAAGCACAAACACGTTCTCAAAATGCCAGAAAGAAGAGAGAACCCAACTTGTATGGTTGGCCCTTGCAAAGCGTAAAGCAAACCATCCGCAGATGAAAGTCTGGATGAAAGGGATATCAGCCAAGTGCTGTCCCCAGATCTCCATGGCCCATGATTTCAGTCTGGTCGTAGAATAGTTCCTCCCTCTAAGTCAACCAACCAGAACTTTGTCTGCATAGTCCATCGCGTCCTCCCACTGAATGTCCTCCTCTAGCTGAAGAATAACGTCTGCAGTCTGGGATTTGAAACACCTCTGTTTCCTCAAGGGACGGGAGGGCGGGTAGCTAGGGTTTACAAAAACCTTTGCCTCTTCGAAGCTTCGGGTGGGGGGTTAGGGTTAGGGTTAGAGGGAATGTCAGGAACGACTTTAGAGAGGACGGGAACAGAGGAAAAGCTACCCGAGGGGATGGAGTGTGCAGAGGACGGGAGGAGGGTGACTGGCAAGGGGACTTTAGGCGGGGCTCCTGACAGAGGCGTAGACAAGAGGCCCGATGGCACAAATGGACTTGCGATATCCAGAGAAGGGTGAAAGCAGTCCGAGAGAAAACCCAGGGTAGTCGGGCACGACATGGAGAAAGGCGACCAAGTTGAGGGTTCTTCCGGCAGAACAGAGGCAAAGTGAACAGGACTAGAGGACTGAAGGAAATTAACAAAATTACCAGAGAGGCCTTCGCTGTACATACCTTCAGTAGCTGCAAACGTGGAGCGCCATATGGATCCTTCCTTTAGAGGATCCTCCGAATAATCCACCTCGTCAACGTCCATAATGACAGCTGCACTAAAAAATGGCTAACCACCTTGGAACCAGCAGGCCGATGGAATACCAGCACCAACAACAATGGGAATGAAACTAGACAAATACGAAAACCCCGGGAAGAGTAGACCGATATGGGAGTTAGGGAGAAACAGTCGCATAACTGTCGGGGAAGAGGAGGGTGAGAGCAACCTGTGCGCAGCCTTCCTCAAACAAACGAAACCCTAAACAATGAAAAACAACCCAGCCGGAAGCAAAATATTTTATGGTTTTGAGGCGTAGACAGTCTGCGATCGGGCACCAAGGAACTATGAAGGGTAGCTGCAGGCCAGGTATCGGTGGCTGCAGTACGCCGTACCCGCAAACACCATCCTGCTCAGGCCATTCCGTTTCGTATTAGAGGGTCGCCATCGTCTGAGCCCTGTTCTCCAGGAAGGCCCTCTCTCCCTCTTGTGATATTTTAATTATTATAACTTTTTATTAATATTTATAATATAGATATCATAAAGAGTTTTAGTATACGCATAAAAAGTATTACCATAAACTAATTAGATAAAATTTGTATAATTAATATATAATTAGTTCATATAATATTCAATAATTATACAGAAATTTTAAAAATTTTATCTAGTATATTAATATTTAATGATCTAAATAAACAATCTAATATTTATTTTTTAATTCAATTAATTAACAGGTGGTTCTTGGAGATATTTAATTTAATTAATAACTCACGATAAGTTTTATTATAATATATATCATACCAATATGCATATGCCCATAGAATACCATTAAACGATTACTTAAAAAATTCTATTATAATTACTATAAATTAATTATGGTTCATTATATCCATAATTATAATTTATATTTCTCATATAATATTAAATTAATCTATAATATAATTAAATTCTATTATGATATTATTTTTATTAATAAATATTAGATTTATATGAGGGAGTCATACCTGGTCAACACATATTTTTAATATACTATTAGACATTTTATAATAAAAGCATAATACATCAAATCCCATAAATTAATTATAAATTTATAAATTAATATATTGATTTTTTTTTATAATAATCACTGCAACTTCAACTTCAATATTATAGAATTCATATGTATATATATATTAAAATTGTGACATTCCATAGTAAATGTGAATGTCCTCTTAGCTTTTTGTATTAGTTCCATTTGCATGTTAAAGTAATAATTTTATTATCGAATAGTTACAAATCAACACTATTAGAGTACAATGAGATTTTATCGGGATTGCCTCATGTACATAAACAATTTACCCACAAATAGAAAGAAGTTGATGCTATTTTTAGGGATGTCATTGTTCCCAAGTGTCTTGCATGTAGGGAGTGAACAATATAAATTTTATGTTCTAGAGGTTCACACATACCTTTAGGTTTCCTTTAAATCAGTTCATAGCCTTTATCAATATCCTATAAAGAAAGGGAAAAAAGGGAAACTGAGTATTAGTAGTAGAAATGGAAACAACGGATTATAAGGAGTGCTCAAATTTAGCTGAGAGTTTATGGGATAAGCTAAAGAAGGAATTACAATTGGAGATATTGGGTAGGCTACCTGTGAAAAGCATTTACAAGTTTAGTTGTGTATGTAAGGAATGGAACGCCTTACTTTCCAACAAATTCATGAGGGATATATGGGCGAAGACGCCCGTAAACAAGGAGCCCTGGCTAATTGTGTGTGATGTACTCTCTACTGCGCCTTGCATGGCCTATTGTTTCTACCAGAGGAGTTGGAAGCATTGTTTCTCCATATCTAGGGAACCAATAAGATTTGAAGTCTTTCTATGTGGATCGGCAACTGGTCTCTTGTTGCTAGACAGGCTTCCCAATGGAGGCGGTTGTCGCACATACGTATACAACCCTTACAGGCGGGCGTGCATGAAACTTCCCCGCATGTTATTCATAAGGGACATCCTTGTGGCCAAAGGTATTGGACAGAGTGGCAATGACTGCAACAATAACCAGGAGAACTGCTACAAAGTTGCGGCTGTGGGGACTGCCATGTTTAATGACGGTAAAGGATCAGTAGTGGAAATCTACGAATCGTGTACCAAGTCATGGAGAGCGACACGTCTTGCAAGCGAGTTTATTATAAATCATGATTTGGTTTTCTTGGACGGTACCTTTTATTGTTTGGCAATGCAACCTATGGAGCGGGTCATGGCGATTTTGGGTTTCAGTATTAGTGCGCCATCCGCTGTGCCGTCTGTGTTTTTTGTACCGTTACCTAAACTACTCAGCAATTCACAGATGGGTCGCCTAATCATCTGCAGGCCGCGGATTCTGGTGGCGGCGTGCATAGCCGTCCAAGATGCGGTCACCATTACAATTTGGGAGCTTGAAATAGATCACCGGCTCGGCTCCTTTTCCTGGAAGGAGATAACCAGGATGCCTCCGTCGTTATACCAAGAAGATTTTACGGGGCCCTTGGTTTGCTTCGAGTGCGTAGGTGTGGGTGAGACGTGGGCCTGCTTCAAATCAGTGTTTGGGGCGCCAACCTCAGGTTGGGTATTTGCGTATAATACCTGGAACAAGTCATGGAGTCGGCTTCCACAGTGTCCAACACGCCAATGGAACCGTCAAAGTCTTTTGGCATTTGAACCGAGACCTAGCATGACCGTCGGGTGAAAGATGGCACAGTATGAATATGCTTCAGTTTGAGTGTGGTATGTTTCTGAAATCAGTTTTCTTTATATAAATCCATGAAATAAGTCGTGTTTTCCTTGACCTAACTCATGTTTGCCTTATCAGATAAACATGTTTATTCAAGATTTGTGAGCTCAGTCATGTTATATTTCTTTGACATCACATCCATGAGATAAGTCAAGTTTTCGTTATATAAATCTATGAGACCAGTCATGTTTTCTTTGAGCTAAGTCATGTTTGCAACATCCATGAGATAATTCATGTTTACCTTATCAGATAAATAACCTAACGAATGGTTTTAATGACATATGTTCATATGACATTTTTTTATTTAATCAATAGAAATGATATAATTGTTTTTAAGATAAATCTAATCATTAATATGTGACTACCATTAAAATTATTCTAGAATATTACATGGAGATTAAAACCCTACCATTCACATAATAATTATTGATAATTAAAATAAAATTTTGGAATCTTTATTTACAAATTAAGAATCTCCATAGTAAAGTTTAGATGAATTTCCATGCTTAAATTTTTTATTACCTCCTTTTTTTAACATATATTATGTAACTCATATATATTTTTTAAGAACCAACCTAGATGCATCATAAGGTTAAATACCTACATTCACTTAATAATTATTGATAATTAAAATAAAATTTTGGAATCCTTATTTACAAATTAAAAATCTCCAATGAATTTCCATGCTTAAACTTTTTATATACCCATTATTTTAACATATATTATTTAACTCGTATCTTTTTTTTAATAACCATCCTAGATGCATCTTAATTCTAGAGTGTTGAGAGGGATAAAATCTCTCAAGGCGCAAATGTGTTTTTTGAGTGTAAAACTTGAAGTAAGGTTTGCACCTCAAGAGATTTGATCCCTATTGGAGCTTGTTGGAGCTTGATAGATGTAGAGTTAACATGGTATTGGCCCATGGTATTGTAACAAACCCTATTTACAAGTTAATAATATCGATTGTACAGTAGGGATGAACATGCATTATTAAAAATAATTTTGTTATATTCTAAGTATTGAGTTTTTATGTGCTTATTAATGAAATTTAAATATGGTTGCAAAATTATTATTCTAATTTATATGTTAAAATGGATCTTAACTTATAGTTTTTATTTATATCTTATATGTTTTAATTT
>APFE030206724.1:33692-81706 GCA_000404065.3 Pinus taeda | reverse complement strand
ACATATATGGGAGAGAAGAACAAAGACATAGAGTGTTAGAGGTGGAGAGATAGGGGGAGTGACAAGGGAGATATGGAGATAAACTCTTAGTTGGCTCAGTAATGACTCCACTCTCATGCATGATCATCACTCACATGACTCAACCAGTGACCTATAAGAATGACACGATATTATATGGTTACATAATGACTTCAAAATCCAATATATGGTTGAAATACATCACACCAACTAGCCCAAACATGGTTGTCAGTACAACTCTTAAAACTCAATGACAACTCACATCAAGAGATTATTGACATGACCCATGACTCTTCCTCTTGACTCTATACCATCTGCCAACAACCAAAAGATGAGCCAATATATTACAAGGCTTCATCTGAGAGTGCATGGATTAAATTAATGATGTAAAATGTGACATATATGGTTGTTACATCATGCCTAAAACCTTCTCCAATGCATGACCAAGACACCTAACTCTCTCTAAGTTATTAACCACTCAACCAATGCACAAAGACATAAGAGATTACAAAGTTGAACTTGCACACATGAGTACTTACATGGATGAAGAAAACACTCACTACATTGCATGCCATAAATATGACTAGCCAGCCATCATGCCAATAATGACAAGTACATAAACGTGGCTGAAGTATCCACTATAACTCCTCAATCAACAATTTTACACAATAATATACATGGCTCCTACAAGTGCTAGCTCAGCAAGCCAAATGAGCACAGACATGCATGGCTAGAATGATGTATTTTCCTAAAACATGCCAATATAAAGTGTTGCTGAAACAATGAGCCAAATAGAATGCATGTACATATGACATTTCAACCATAATATCAATGAGACAGGTAAAAATATGAATGCAAGTATCATATTCTCTACATCTGGTTGAATCAATGATCTCCTTCTATGCATGGTTGTACATGAACTCTTCAACTAATTGTCAGTGAAGACCAAGAACATATATATGGCTAAAAAAATCGCTTTTTCTACTCATGCAAAGATATATGAGGCTACTACAAATATATCAAATGAAATGAAAAATAATCCATGAAACTATATACCATGGATAACTCGCCCTCCCCCCTAAGATCATTATACCTCCAATAGGAAAGTTGATCTTGCGGATATCAATATGCAATGGGGATCATGAGCATACCTTGCCGCTAGTACTCATCTCCACCAACTAATCATGCTGCCATAATGTTGTCATAGTCTCCCCCTGATGTTATGCACCTCTCATAAAGTTCTAATCATATATGAATATGCATGAGATAACCATGGACTGCAGAGGAGGTTGATCTTTCTACTTCACAGATTGTTGGTCCTTATTTCTCCACAAAATATTAAGTTTCTTATTTTCATTCTTTTCTGGTTTTCTTCTAGCTCCTCTTTGAATCAAGTTATCTTGATATATTTTCCTTGAAGAACTAAGTAGCATGCAATCTTTCACCATATGGCCAAATTTGTGGCATGTATAGTACTCCACATGGCTAAGATAAGGGTCAAGAGCATCAAATATCCTACTACTCATGGTAGATCTCTGCCTCATATAAGATGTTCCTCTCCTCCAAGGGCTAGATCTGCAGTCAATTTCCTTGTGGCCAAACAAGTTTCATGAGTAACAATAACCATCAAAAGTACATTATACATGATGGCCAATCTCCTTGGCTATTCATACTACTGTAATCTTTGTTGACTGGATCTATATACTTTGTTAGTACAATTTGTTGCAACATGTCCAAACATGTGATAATTGTAACAGTCTACCTCATGCATCAAAGGAACATATGATTTTGATTCCTTTGGAATTTGATAGATCTCCCACAATCCCCTCTTGGAGAAAATGGCCTTCTCAATGTAGGTGTTCCTTGAGGTCTTCTTCTCTGCTACTATTGGATATGTTGCTTGTTTCTTTGGTTACTATTTCTTTTGTTGCTACTAGTATTTTCTAGAGGCTTTTTGGGATCTACTTTGTTGTTCTTTCATGGATGCAAAATGGAATCTCCCTTTTGAAAACCAATACCAAATCTATCCAATGGTGAGATTTATTTCTCAAGGAAACTATCCAATACTATGGTTCTCTTTACTTGTGTTAGATATTGGTATCTTTCTTCAAGATGCTTTCTCAATGTAGCAACTTCACCTTCAAGTTATAATTCAGGCCTCTTACTCCTTTTTCTTTCTAGTCACATTCTCTTCAATTCTTCCAACTCAATCCTCAAATTTAGAATCTCTTTCTTGAGCTGCTTTTCCAAGTTTTCATCACAAATCTTCAAGAGTGTTTTTTATTCTTTGCATGCAGCCATTAATTTATTAAATTCAACAGATAAAATTTCAATAATGACCATATCATATTCATACTCATCTCTAAGAATCTCAACATTATCCTCATCTTCACTAGTAAATTTAGCTTGACTAGAATTTGAACCATCCAAAGTATAACTCAAAATAAATTCATTAGTTTTTATACCTTTGGATCCATGACTGGTTGAACCATTTTCACTAGGAGGACAATATTCTCCTGGCTGCTATTCTTGCTTTTGAGAAGTTTGCTTATATTTTTCTTCTTACTCTTATTTTCATCTTCTCCATTATTGCTTCTATCACCTCCAAATAACACTTGCAGTATGTCTCAAATATCGTTGGCATATTTTAAATCTCTAGCTTTCTACAGGTATGCATTATGGAGATTCTAAAAAATTATGTCTTTCTTGAGCATTTTGTTGCATTACTATAGGTGAAAGTGGATCCTTGCCACATCCTTCACAAAATAATATCCAAATATTAGATCCATAAGACAATAATTTTTCTTGCACTATTATATGCCATACCTTGAAATTTTCAGTTGTGAGGACAGTTACTTCTAGACGATTTATTTAAAAAAAATGAAAATTTCTACTAGCACTCCCCAAATCTATTCTTCAGCGATCAAGTTGCAACCAAGAGCCCTGCTCTGATACCACTTGTTAGAAACCTTAAGCACTACTGAGGGGGGGGTGAATTGGTAGAGTGACTTATGAAATTTTTTTATGACTTTTTAAACTTTAAATTAATCACACACTTAATTGCCAGCACATCACAATGTATTATCAACAAATAACAAGTGTACAACCATGACCATATGAGCAACAATAATAATGAGCATATAACGATGAGATAAAAAATGCATAAACTGTTAGTTCCCTATAATACTAGTGATTACCCCATTATTATTGTAGTTATACCCCTTATTAATATTGTTGTGCCCCTATTGTCCCCATTTGTTATTACTGTGCCCCATAGAATCCCTCTATTGTTATTTTTGTGGCTTTATATTATTATTGTTAGGTCGGCTGGGTTATATTGTGACTCCTTAGACTCCTATATATAGAAAGGAGGTTTGTTCATTTGAATCATCAAAGAATCATTCATTTGTGTAATGTAAAGGAGGTTGCCCCCTCGAAGAGGCTGAATTCTAAGGCATTGATCTATCTTTTCTATATTTTTGTGAGTTGGTTTCATAACATAAACCATAAACCATCAATACATGTAATGAAAGCACATCAATAAACACAACACAAAAGGACACTAGATGTAAGGTGGAAACCACAAGGATAAAAACCACCGTCGGTAGATAGTCTTCATTGTCTTCTCTTTTACTTTGAAAAATATATTTACATATGATTCACTAGTCACCACCAGTGTTCAAGCCATAATTTTCCAATCATGTGAGGCACTACTCGCTCTAGACAACAACCATGAAGAAATTTATAGGTCACAACCTATTGGAAGCCATCGCTCCCTCAACTTTTCAAGCCATTACCTGTTGGAAGCCACCACTTGCACATTATTAGGCCACCGCCTGGAGGATGTCACTACACCATCTGCAAGACACCACTTTCTTGGTAAGCTACCACTCACCATGTTGAAGGCCCCAACCTTCAAGATCCCCCGTAGACCACATTTCAGAATATTTGACAATGGATCCACGATCTCTACATATAAACACTTGTGAGCCTCATTTTGTCCATTTTCATACTATACTCACAATATCAATCTACTCATCAATAATCAACACAATCTACAACAAAATTTGAATACAACTACAAAGAAACCTTAATCAATACATCAATGCATCAACCAAATACAATTTGTACAACTATACCAAACTCTATAAATATATCAGCCCAACATTATAAATCTGCTCTACAAACTCAAACCTTGCAGCATCACATAATTCCAATTTGATCAACACACACAACCATCAATAACAAAAAATAGCAACCATAAAAAAATTCATGCCACCATATAAAAATCATGCACTAAAGGGTTAACAAAATATTCTCCAATAAAACCCCCGCAACACACATGCATCATCAAAATAAACTCTGATGTTAAACTGCGACAACTACAACCATAAATTTTCTCTCCATAATAGTAGCAACTGAGAGCCATAATCTACAACAAAAATGGATTATACATCTATATCTAATTTATCTCCATCATTATCTAAAACATGCTCCAAGTTTGAGCTCTGATCTACTCTCCAACTCTACAAACGTGTAGCACATAGTCTCACTCAATCCAACCTATTCTTCTTCATATTTCAGGATTTTACAATTGATGGAGAGTGTGATCAATATACATCGCTAAAAATATTTATATTTGAATTAATCATATTATAGATGATGGTTAACCTTTTCTGGCCCTTTTTATAAACAATATTGAACAAAATCATTGAGAAAACCAATAACAAAATCTGAGGTGCACGCATAATTTGCAGGAAATTCACCTACATGCATAGTTGCTAGGATGACTACTAGGTCCCAAAGACTATATTCACACCCTTTCCATTGGCATCCCAGTGGATTACAACCTACAATTGATATGACTCAGTGTCTTCCCAACAACTGTGGCCAAACCTAGGCAAAAACATAAATCTTTTGCTCATACTTGAATCTCTTCCTTGGCATGCCTCCTTCATCATTTGTAGGACTTGTCCATGCCTTGACAAGTCACCAAAAAACACCCCAGTAACCTCTACATGGATCAACCCCTCTACATCAAACCAATGATCACTCATCACAAATCATGAGAGCTACCATCATCAGGTTGACATCAATATTAAGATAAATAGTACTAATTCCTTGTTGACATCAATCCCAACACTACAATGGCAATAGAAAAATAAAAAATAAAAAATATAGAGGGATGTAAAAGGAATTTATCAAATGAGGAAGAGGTGAAGTGAATATTGAAGTATAGATCCATTTGGTTGGGAAAGGGATAAGAAAATACGAATTCCTTCCAAATTATGCAAAGGTTAGGAAAAGCATCAATATTGTAATGGAAATTAAGAGAAATAATGAGTTATGGTTAGAACATTTTAGGAGATGTTGGATGAATAAGTTAATTTAGGGGTATATTTCAAGAAACTCTTAAATCTAATATTATTAAGATCCTAAAATTTCCTTCTCCTTTTCATAACTAGTTAATGATAAATAAAATGAGGACATGGGTGCAAAAATTACATGATAATAAATTAAATTAGTTTTAAACCATTCAATAAAGGAAAAAGTATAGTCTTGGATGATTGGGTAGTTAAATTTGATTAGAATTCGATGATTTTTAAGAAGTGTTTCCTAGATTTCTTAGAGTACCCCATTACTCCTAAATGAAAATGAATTAGAGTAATTTGAATACTATAGGTCAATATCATTGCACAATTAAGTCTATAATATCATAAATAATATATTAGGTAATATACACAAAATAACCTCCTTTGAATTTATGTCAAAAGGGCAATTTGGCTTTCTACACAATAGAAAATCCATGAGGCAATTGAATAGTGCAAGAAGGATTACATACAATCAAGGTTAGGAAATTTCCTTTTGTGATGATCAAATTAGATTTGGATAAGGCATATAACATGTTTAAGTAGATATATTTCAGATTGATTTTGATTCAAATAGGCATAAGAGCCTTAGCGGTAAATTGATGGACGAAGCACCCTCCAAACTCTTATATGTTAGAAAATTATATATTACAAAGCAATGGAACACATAAAATATTGCAGAAATATAAACACAGAAAACACATAAAACAAGAGAGACATAGATATACGTGGTTCACCCAGTTTGGGCTACATCCATGGAGAAACAACCAGTCCTTCTTTTATTATATTATCCAGTAAAATAAAGAGATACAACCTACAGCAGATCTGTTGGAACACCCTCTTCACTCTCAATCTCCTCTCTCTTCTTCACTTAGAATACAGATCGATATAGACACAATACAATTCCCTCATATATAGCGAGGGGTTGCCTTCTAGGGAAAAAAACCCTAAATTAAACATAACTTCTACTGTCAGATCTTTGCCTAATGAACGACCAAGATTGACTATGAAATTACAACATTTGACAAAGCAATTTTACATCTATTCTTAGCTTCGAGGGACTGCTGGCCCTCGGACCCCCTAGCCTAGGGGGATTAGCCCCCTTGCGTGGAGGGGTGTACAATCTTCCTGGGGTATACATCCGGCTGGAACCTTTGAATACAGAAGATAATCAAGATCAACACCCAACATTATAAATTATAAAGGGTTCTACACAGGGGTTCATAATGTCCCCCTTTCTATTTATATTGGTTCA
Organism: Pinus taeda; assembly: GCA_000404065.3. Taxonomy (NCBI): domain Eukaryota; kingdom Viridiplantae; phylum Streptophyta; class Pinopsida; order Pinales; family Pinaceae; genus Pinus; species Pinus taeda. The sequence goes on along the minus strand of APFE030206724.1, from coordinate 75,064 downwards.
TGAAGGGCTAAACATGATGGGAATAAAAAATTAAAGATAGGATTTGATAAAGGTCATTAAATTGTGATACTTAATATGTTCAACTCATTTACTATTTCATGACAATGTTATTTTTTTGGCCTATTGGTATTTAGGAAAGTAGTGAGCTAGAAGCAAAATTTGGACTATACTATGATGCTATAGGAATGGAAGTTAATCCACAAGAAAATCTATTGTTTTGGTTACTAAAATTGGAGAACTTGAAACATAATGTTTTAATGGATTGTCCTTTATCACTATGCTTTTTAATAGTGGGCTATGATACCTTGGATTCTATCTAAATCAAAATGATAATAGAGTTAGGGATTGGTATTGTATCTGTGGAAAAAAATAAAGGGTAACTAAGGGGTGTTAGATATAGTTTTCCATTAGAGTTACGTTGAATTTGGTAAAATGTGTTGTAGAGGAATGATCTAGTTACCCGTGTCTTTAGCAATCATTCCCAATGGAATATGATAGAAAGCAAGTTTCTTGTTGATAGGAAAAGGATAAAAGGAAGGCATATGTTTTGCGATGATCTACATACTATTGTGAATACTACTCTAAAACAATTCATCAAAACATATCTTACATTATTTTTTTTATTTCCCATTATGTTGTGTTTTACTTTATATTTCAATTTTAATATTAATAGTTAAGTGCATAAAATATTGAATAACTAAATTTAAAGTATAAAAAAAAAACAACATCATTACATTAAACATATGTTCCATTATAAATCCCAATATATGAAGAATGTATCTAGAAGGTGAGACCTATGTCCTTTCTCTTTTATTTTTATTCATGAAATGCAAGCGTTGTGCTGCCAAATTGTCCCATTTTTCACCATTCTAAACACCCATTTTCATCACTTTACTGAACTTATTTGCCCATTTATTACCCATATTGTTGTGTTTCTCTGTGAATGTACCACATTAATCTTACACATGTTAAAGTAGTTAATTATCATTATATTCTTTTATTTTTGATGAATTGGAAAGGATTATTGTTGGTTTTGCTGATGATGGTTTTCCTAGTGTTGTTACAATGCTTCCTATGCAATAATAGTAACAATTTCCATGGTTGGCATATTTATATAGCTCCAAAAGGAATTCTAGAACATGGATTTTATTCCTAGGGATGTTGACATGGATATGTGTTACCTAACTCATACCTAGGTCAAATATATCATGTTCCAACTCATGTTCTACAACGCAGACAACTCATGTAGATAGAATCAAATGACTAACTTAAAATTTCATTTTCGGGAGAAGGAAGATGAATCTAGGAAATCCGTGACATGGATTTTTCTGAGAACATCTCTAATTAGGTAACTTAAAAAAGTTTCTCAAGAAATTTTGTGCATTTGAATCTATGTGGGCTTATTGCAGGCACATATTTCATATTATGGATGTTGACAAATTATGTCTCAAATGGAGCAATCAATTAGCGACTGCAATAGCTCCAACCTATTCTTAGATGATTTTATGAAAAATAAATCTATTGTAATCAGATATTGAGTTGTTTTCTAGCTAATATCTTCCAGAAACAAATAGATTCAATATTTTGTAATATGTCCATAACTGTGATAAACCAGATTTGCGGGAATTATTGCAATTAACCCCCACCCCGCCCCCTCTCCCTTTTCTTGTATAAATGTATGGAAAAAGAGTAGGTTAGAGGCTAGAGAGAGAGAGAGAGTAGCAAGTAAGAAAATAAATAGTTTAGCTTAGGAAGGGGAGGCACCATCATCCATGTAATAACGAATCTTGTAACTTCGTTTCTAAATCTATTATAATCTCTACAAGTTGTGGCTTTTCTCTAAATTGTTGATTTGTGAGTTATGAATCACTAGCCCCATGCTGAGGACGAAGGGCACTCCTCTTTAGCAGGGGTTGTTGTGTCAGTAGAGGTAGAGAGTTGTTACACATTAATTTATTTGTAGGTCATGTTAGTTAATTTATTATTATATCACTATTGCAAATTCTTGTTAATATGATGTTTTTATTGTTGGTTAATTTAGCTTGAAGAATACTTAATACAAATTTCTTGTGTGTCAGCATAAGGTTCCCAGATTGATCCTTGCTATCTGTGTGCTAATGTTCAATTACTACTACAAATTTATAATGTGTTTCTGAAATAGAATGCTAACTATTTTTTATTACACAATTAATGACTGAGTTTATTTCAGTTGTCTTGATGGTTGTATGGTTTCGATCAAATGGTTTTGTGAGTATTTATTTTAAAGAGTTTTATTTCATCTATGTAAGTGTGATTTCCTTTCCAACATTGTGTGTAGTGAGTTATTTTTATGCAAGTGAGGGTTTGACAGTGAGATTGATTTTCATTCTTGTAAGTGTGAAGAGTGATAGAATTGTTCTTGTAGGAGAAAGGTTAGCATTAGCAATTACCCATTTCCACTTAACTATTGTTGCTTGCATATATTTTGCACGATAACCTTGAAATAAAAAGACCTGCCTAGATTGATAATTTATGTTTGAGCGAATTGATTTGTTTTATTAAGACAGATCGTTTGCCTAACAACAAGTACAAAGAAAGTGAAATCTCAATTGACTTTCCATGGAAACTATTGCTTGAATTCTTTTTATATGATCTTTTACCCTTTATATTATTATTCAATATCACACTCCTAGATGCATTTCTCAGCTATGGAACAATAACAATACAACCAGAAGGGAACCCTTTCTTTCCTACAAGCCAACTATTTGACATGGTCAGATAGCCATCTTGGGTTATGTTTAGGATTTTTTCATGTCTCAACTTCCAATCAAGGATAATTTTATGTATCTTATAAACCTTTTTGAAATATTACACATGAGTACCTCCACATGTATAAGTAATGGGTTTGGATAGGGCCTCCACATGGTATCATCGTGGTAAGAAAGATGGCTATAACTGGGAGGCATAACATTTTCATATGAACTCAAATTTAGGTGATATTTGTGGCATTAACATCTTTATGTGTAGAAAAACATTGAGAGAATGAGAAATTCTTTCACAAAGTTTAGGCCTCAAATAGGTTTTATAATTTCATGGAACTTAATTCACCAAAATGGGAACCCTCCATATAATGGGCCCTACAATTCAATAACTCCAATCTGTTCACCTATAAAATTTCAAAGTAGATGAATAATTATATACCTATCCATTTTTTATTAGTTTAAGAGTGAAAAAATGGAAAAAACTAAAGATACTAGAGAATGGTGTTCAAATAATATACACATGTTATCATGAACTTACTATAAAAAGTTTTTGGGAATTATTATAGGATGAATTTCTATGGGGCAAATGATAAATGAAAAATACATAACACTTCAATCTATGGGGAATGGATAATAAAGTGAAGAAGGCCTTTGGAGATGCATTTGGCATCAGGAATGTGTCAATAAAAACATTGTTCTTAATAGCTAAGTGGTTGGCATGGAGGGATAAAATTTAACATAATGAAAGGTCATTGGATGGGATGTATAAACAAGCATGACACAATATGGATATTTATGGCATATATATATGTATAGATCAAGAAAATAGTATTTTATAGAATTAGGGGTGGAAATAAACAATTTACTATGTATTAATTAATAATATAATAATAAATTAAAATAGAGTATATTTAGCTAATTTAATTTTTATTTTTTAAATTGAAGGAATATGTTGTATGGAGTAAAGTGTCTTTGATATTTAATAAAAAAATAAAATAGAGTTATAATTTAGCTAATTTTATGTTTTTTTTAATTGAAGGAATATGTCATATGGAGTAAGTGTCTTGATATTTATCATTGACTCAGCGTTCAATAGAAAAAGAAATTTATCATTTATTTTAATATTTATTATTCACATAGCATACATAGAAACACTAGAAATAATAAATTTAAAAAAGCATACATAGAAACATTAGAAATAATAAATTGTAAAAAGAAGTGTGCTAGACAAAGAATTGTGAATGTTTTAAAAGTGGTTAAATAAAAAATTAATGAGAGATCATAGAGCTTTGTCTTGTACCAAAATTTAAGGTTTTTGCTTAGAAATAAATGAAAAGATGTTTAAGGAAAGAATGTCTTGTCAATATAGATTAATTATTGAATAAACATTATATTTATGGTTAAATAAGACATCCTAGGATGGATAGGAAATTCAAAGTGATAAAAAATATGGATATAAATCTTACAATAAATGGTGTAGGTAATAATTTACACACAATATTAACACATTTCATTATTTTCATAGTAAGATGTGGTCAAGGTTTATAGGTATTTTTAGCATTGATTTTGGAAAAAGAAGCTTTTCATCTTCAAATATTTGAGAGATTCTAAGTTAGTAATTGATTGGGAAAATGGTAAAAATTAATTAAAATTAATATTTTTCTAATTATGAGAAGTAATGAAATAAAAAATGTGTTCTTTGCAATTGTTTTTCACATATATACAAAGATCTCAATGGGAAGACACACCAGTTGTTAAAACAAAACCTATCCATTTAGTGGTAATATTAAGTAAAAAGAAGATATTTTCATAAATGAGGTTTTTCGCTTTGAAGTTATTAAAAGGAAATATATATGTTCAAAAAAGTTTATTGTTAATATAAAAAGTTAGTGGAAGATATATTTATGAAGAAAAATTGTCGTTTATGTTCTTAGTTATCTTAACTATATATTTTAAATAATTTTCAGTTATTTTTTTTTAAAACTAGTACAACCACATTAAAAATATTAAGGTGGTTGATATAATTGAAGACTTCATAAATATAACAAAAAAATGTATTGCAACACGGAGAATGTCTTACTAATGCACACATTTACCTAATTAACAATGTATAAAAAGGTTATGGGTCAACTCTAACTTGAGAAAAAAAAATGAATTACACGTCTTATTGTAAGAAAGAACTTATTAGAATTGGAATAATCTCAAATCCCTAGGAAATTGGTGGGTGGGTGGTAATGGATGCTTTGGAGAGTCGGTTTGGTCAAGTCCTCCGTCAGGGATCAAAACTCTTTATGCATTTCATGATTAGGTGTCCCACTCCACTCTTCCAGTTGCATTCCGCTAGATTCATGCCATGATCTGACGGAAAAGGTCATTATAGTCTCATGTCTGGCTCCTGCTGGCTCAGGTCTTTTGTCAATCGTCATCAAAATCCATGACAGTCACGGTCTGGTCCTTTAAAGGAAAAAGGTCATTTCGAGGTCTAGGTCTAGGAATGCATCAATTTGGTACTTGAAACATGTCCAGTAGATCCATGTAGGCTAGAGTGAGGCCCTTACATAGTTATGGTTCATAAAGCTTCATCGTCATGAGATAGACTTCGACTCTTCTTCAAAACTTTGTTTTGGAGAAAAGTCGAAAAGCGTCATTTATGACAAAATTTGCAAAAAACTTGCCAATTGATTTTTTAGAGGCAGTCATGGTTTCCATGGCCAAACATCCCATTGTGTAATCCCTGCAAAAAGTGCCAAAAATTTTGTCGTGTGAGCTAAAATTTCAAATGGAAAGTGAAAATCAGTGTATCCTAAAGTCAATGAAAAAGTGCTAAATCACAACATTAGAAATTGGGTTTTTGAAGAAGCAAAAATCAAACTCACCTCTCCCAAAGCTTTATATACAAGTTTGCACCATAATCAAAGGCATTATGCAAATCTAAATCAGTGGGAGACATTGCAAGGTGATTGGAGTGCATTGGTGATCGTTTGAAGTGAAGAGGAGTCAGTTTTCAGGGCGCAGTGCACACAGTCAGAGGCGCGGCGCACACACAGGGCGCGCCGCACACAGCCCCCGTCCCCAATTCAGAGCAATAATGCATGCGATGCATATAGAGTGTGCAACACACTGGGATTTGCGCACGGCGCTTGTAGGCCGAGGAGCAAAAAAGAGTGAGAAGCCTGCGAAGAGGAGGGTTTGAGGGCGCGGCGCACACAGTTAAGGGTGCGGCACACACACAGGGTGTGGCGCACACAGCCCCCACCCCCAGTTCGTAGTTATAACTCACACGGTGCATACCCGGAGCGCGACACACACAAACATGAGTGCGGTGCACACAGATAGAGGTGCAGCGCACAAAACCAGAGTGCCCAGAACGTGCCAAATCCACTCAATTGTTTTGGGGAAGCACATAAATTTGCAAGGTAGGCTCTATTATCCCACTTGTTCATCAAATTTGTTAAAGACATGGTGGATTTATGTCTAATGATGGAGATGAAACAAAACTCTTAAAGAAACCATACGCAAGACGCCAAAGAGACCATTTTGCTAGGGTTGTGCAATCGTATTATTGATGCCAAGGTCCCCTTTTCCCTTCCCTATATTTTTCCCTTGCTCCCCTATGTCATTTTTCCGATCATCACTACCCTAAACTACCAACTCATATTCCCTTTCCCCTCCTCCTATTTCTAAATAGAAACCCCTAAACCTACCCTATCAAAAATCTTAAACTCCACCCACCTCCGTAACAAATTTTTCCCTATAACCCCTATTCCCATTTCATCACTCCCTTCCTAACAATCCCTGTTTCATTGTTCCCCTTGGTAACAGATACTACAAAGGCACCCAGCCTCACACCATCATCATAGAAGGCAACCTAGTCACAGCCCACATTGGCAGTCATGTCATCACAGCGTTCATCCGAGTATGAGAGGGAGACACAGAGTGACTCATCTTCAGAAGAGCAGGCTCCCAGGAGACCCCACAAGAGTGGCAGACATGTCAGGGATGAAACTACTACCCTCACCGAGTTACAAGCATGTCGTCTTGCCATGTCATCCTTCCAGTATTTATCATGCTTCGAATTTTGTCAAAGGGTGACAAATGTCAGAGTTCATTATGAGTTGGCCCGGTTATTTGTGCTTCATCTACATGGAGGTCAGTCTACCTAGGCCGGGGTCACTTTCACCTTGACACCCGAAGCTATATCATTGGCAATAGGTATTCCAAATGTTGGGGAGCAATGACATAAGAAGAAGAAGGTGGAAAGGCATCACTATGAACCTTACATCAAACCAGGTTCGTGAATGAGCTCACAAGAGCATTTCCTTTCAGATATTTGAAGAATGAGTATGCTCCGCTCATGAGGTTGATCATGAAATACTTCAGCTGCGAGGGGAGGTTCTCTAGACTGTATTCCTATCATATCCGCCTGCTCATGCACTTCACCAGGGTGAGGCTGATGAACCTCCCGTTTTTCATATGCAAGAACATAGAGAGGATGAGCACCTTGATGCTGCATAAGACCCCTCAGCAGTAGCTCAACAATGTCTATCACTTCGCTCTCATTCAGATTTTGGTAGATCATCAGTTGGGATTGCAGGGCATTACTTGGGAGGTCTTCATCTCCCGTGACTTCTTCAGCACACCACAGGTACAATCAGGGCCCGAGCAGGAGTTGGGTGGTCCGTCTTATCAGTATGAGCATCATGAGACCACTACCATGCCAGTTTTCATTACATATCAGAGAAGCAGCAGGCACTTGTTTGCAGCAACAAAGCGAGTGTTATCTCCACCCGGGGTGGAAGGGGCCTCGCTTCCGGCATTGACTACGCAGGTATTGGACAAGGGCAAGGAACCCATGCATGATGAGGGGCCATTAGGTGCACAGGAGACTGGTTTCATCCTCATTCAGGATGAAGAGGCAGAGGCAGAAAATGACAAGCTCAGGATGACCATCCAGGAGCAGGACACGGAGATCAAAGACTTGATACTCAATTTCGAGAGAGCCAGATGGGTCATCAAATATCTGGAACAGAGAAAAAAACATCTTGAGGACCAATAGACGATCATAGAGCTGCAAAACATTCGTGAAAATCGGCAAGCTGCCCAGCAGAGAAGGATTGAGCTCACTACTTTGGAGCAAGAGATTAATAACAACCGTGAGACTTGGTTGGATCGGGTCAACCTACACTTAGAGAAAAATCTGGAAAAGGAAAACAGGGACACTGCCATACTGAGGAGGATGGCTTGTCATTACAGGGCGTAGAACATGAGCGCAAATGCCCGAATAAGGAGCTTGAAATCTAGATTGAGCAAAGCAACAAAGGAAGCAAAAAGGGCCAAAGAGCAAGATCGGCATCGAATCTTGGTTGAAGCTTCCTTGGCATAGCATGGCACTTCATAGAGGCCCTCCAGCCCAAATTTCAAGGAATTTGGGAAATTTTTGGTCGCACGACAAATTTTTGGCACAAAAATAGGTTTTCTCTCTATACGCGCCACGCCACCGGCGCAACGCGTAAGATTGGGAACTCCAAATGAGAAATGGTTTGCGTCTGTGGATTCGGCATGCAAAATAAAAATTATTGACACTGGGAGCTATTAGAGTCGGTCTAATTATCCCTCCGTCAAATATCAAAGCTCTTTTTTGCATTTAATGTTTAGGTGTCTCATCAGTTTCGATCAGTTGCATTTCGTTAGGCATGCCATAAATCTGACAGAGTGGTTTGTGTCACTCATTCCCCTCGTGTTTGGCACTGCTGGTTTAGGTCTGTTCATAAAAATCAAGAGGTCAAATTTCTAGGTCATGACAAGTGTTCTCAGTCATTAGGTCTAGGGTTAAGTCAATTTGGTCTTGCAAAGTCTAAGAAAACCAGCAAGCCAGAGGGATGTCCTCAATAGGTGGTTACCTCAATAATTTTTATCATTATACAGATAGATTAGGACTTCTCTTCAAAACTCCGTTTTGAAGATAAGTCGTCATCTCTTTTTGTAATAAATTTTCAAAAATTTCAGTTCTTGAATTGTCTAGGCGCAGCCTTGGTCTCCTTTGCCAGATCATATCACAGCTATCCCTGCAAAAAATTGTCAAAGAAAATCACTATTTCAACCAAATTTAAGGAGGAAACCAAAAAGTCAGAAGTCTATTAATCCTGAAAAAGTGTCAATGACAAAACATTACAAAATGGGTTATGAACCAAGCAAAAGTCAAAAGGGAGTCCTTATAAAGATATTTCAATACATTTTCAACTCATTGTACATGCCAAGAGTGAAGAAGATCATTCCAAGGCAAATTTGTGAGTTTGAGTGGAGGTTGGAGTAGTTTCCAGGCGCGCGACGCGCTGGGCTAGGCGTGCGGCACACTGGGCACAAAGCCACAGTGTAAAATTACAAGCGTGTGGCGCACTAGGTGAGGCGCGCAATGCACTGGGTTTGGAGCCCGAAACTTGTTTGAAAGAGCATCAAATCGCCTCTGCTTCACATCAAATTTGCAGGTAGGCTCATATCCATTACCTTTGCTTGGCTTTTAAAGGTTAATGTGATGGGTTCATGAAATTTTTGCCGTAGAGATCCAAGTTTGAAGCCCTCCTTTGTCAATGTAAAAAGTGTTGTAGGGTTTGAATGTAAAAAAGTGTTGTAGGGTCTGAAAACAATGTGTAACTAAGGTTGTGTTTTTCCCCCATTTCCCTTTGATTCTCATTCCCAAATTCACCCATTATTCTTCCCCATTAATTCCCTCATTAATCCTACACTACAGTCCCTAAAATCCTAGTCCTTCACCTCTATTAAAAACACATTAATCCTACCTAACATCCCAAAACCCCAAATCCAATATTTACATTTCCCCTCCTTTCCTAATTACATTTTATTTCCAAAGTCCCTAATTCCCTAATGTTTTCCCTTTCCTAATATTCCCTTGTGCATTTGTTTCCCCTTGGTCACAGCATTGTTAGAGCAAAGAACAATTTACATTCAAATTGTACACATAGTTTTTATATCAGCATATATATTCCAGCTATCTTGTTTTCAAAGTCATGTCAGAGACAGAGTCAGTCTATGAGCAGGAATATGACAGTGATTCTACACCGGAAGTTAATGTGCCACGGAGATATCACAAAAGTGGCAAAGGTGGTCAGCATGTCAGGGAGGAGCCTACTTCTTTGGCTCAATTGCAGGCTTGCCCACTTGCCATGGATTGTTTTCAGCGTCAATCATGTTTCCAATACTTTGAGATGATCTCACACACCCAACATCATCGGGAACTAGTCCGTTTATTTGTTCTACATTTACATGATGGTCATGTAAACCTCGCCGAAGTGAATTTCACCTTGTCACCAGAGACTATTGCTCAGGCCACCAGGATACCAAATATAGGAGAGGAATGGAGCAAACGCCAGTAGTTAGACAAATTCTAATATGAGCCATATATCAAACCTGGGTATATGAGACACTTGAGCACAGTTTTTCCTTTCAGATTCCTGAGGGATGAGTTTGCACCGTTGATGAAACTCATCATTCGATATTTCAGTTGCGAGGGCAGATTCTCGCGTCTCTATGCGTACCATGTCCGTTTGTTGATGCATTTCACGAGGGTACGTATGATGAACATTCCGTACTTCATGTGTGGCAACATAGAGAGGATGGTGACTTTAGTACAAAGGAAGAGCCCAGCACATCAGCATAAGAGCATATATCATTACGCGCTGATCAAAATCATAGTGATACATCAGTTGACATAGCAGGGCATTACTTGGGAGGATTTCATCTCCCGTGACTTCTTCTCAGCGCTACAACCGCCTCCCGAGATAGTTCATGATGAAGGAGTGCCTTCACACCAGCCAGACATTCCTGAGACTGAGCATACAAGTGCTCCTCCATATATGACATACCAGCAAGGCCACAGGGCCTTATTTGCATCTACACAACGAGTACTATCTCCACCTGGGGTGGAAGGGGTCTCATTGACTCCATCAGCACAACGAGTATTATCTCCACATCATGTGGAAGGGGTCTCGCCTTCTTCTTCAGCACAGGTACAGATCCAAGATAGGGGCAAGAGGCCCATGCATGATGAGGGTCCTTCAGGAGGTCGGGACACAGATTTCATTGATGTTGATGCAAGCTCTCCTAGCTCGGAGCTAAAGGAGATCATCCGGGAGCAAAGGGCTGAGAATGACTCGCTGCAAAAGAAATTGCAGATGGCTAAGTGGGTGATTAACTACTTGGAGTAGTGCAACAAACAGCTAGAGGATGAACATACACTTTATGAGCTGCGGCAAATCCGTGAAGATCGAGAATTGGCCCGAAAGAGACCCGGTGATTTAACATCGATTGATCGAGAGTCTATGCTCATCCGTGTGAACACTCATCTGGAGAAATTGTTGGTGAAAGCGAACAAAGACAAAGACATGCTTCGTCATATGAAAACTCACTATTTGGCTTGTATGCATGTCTGCAAAGCAAAAATGAAGATCCTAAAGAGGCGATTGAGCAAAGCACTAAAACGGCGAAAAAAACCCGATCCACTCCAAATTTTGGCCGAGACTTCATTGGAGGGGTGCAATACATGATGGAGGGTCTTCACTCTGAATTTGAGCAAATTCAGAGAAATTTTTGTCATTTTGAAAATTTTGTCCTAAAAACAGGTTTTTTGGCTCAATGCATAGCGCGTCGACGCGCGCGCTTAAGATTGGGACACTCGCTGGAGGAAAACTTTACATTTTTGGGTTTGTCATGATGAATTATACATGCTCAGTTATTGCCAAATCATTTCATTAAGTTTTGGGTGACCAAAAGGCTCAAAAACACCATGAAAATCACCTTTCTGCCACCTTTTGCACCAACATGGAGTACTTCCGGGAGAATGACATTTTGAGGGGGGAAATGAGCTCCAAATCGCAAAATTCCACTTGGGATGGATAGCAGACATCTAGGGCTTTCCAACCAGCTATTGTGAGCTTGATTTGGATGCCAGGAGGTGCCCCAAAAATAGGGTGAAAGGCGCGCGGCGCATAGGGCTCAGGCGCGCGGTGCACAGGACTTTTTGGCCAAATTTTCATCTTTCAGCTCAGGAAATGCAGCTAGTTTGACCAGTTTTGACTTGTGATGTGATTTTTCACTTCTCTTGATGTAATTAATGAAACATGATGTTATTTTGACACTTAGTTACTTTTTCTAGAAGATTCATTCACCAAAAACTGAAAAATTAATAAATGAATTGGTTTCCTACCTTATAGAGGCAAGTTGTTTTGACTGCCTAGATTGTAGTGCTTTGTTTAGAGGTGGTTGAAACAGCTCCTAGGATGATGAGCTCGACCCCTAGAGGAAAGGGAATGGGTTGGCTTCCTATATTATGTATTTTCTTAGTCATTTTCAGGGTTGGACTCTTGGGAAAAGCTTGACACTCTATTGTACATATTTTATCTGCATTTTTGGCAAAGGAAAGACCAGGGTTTTGCAGCACTATTTGGGATTCATGTGGCTTTATGTGTTGATGGTGTGCTTATTTCAGTATTTGTAAGTTGTTTATGTGTATCACTTTCCTTCTCTTATCTTCTGTAATTGAACAAATGAAGTGTTAAGGTAGAATCCATAATCTGCTATGCTCTGCCTTTAAGTTTGTTTGATTTTCCATGTTTTCATCTGTTTATGGAGAATCCTTGAAAGTTTCTTGCTCTCCTTAATTTCTCACCAGTCAAATCTAGCCATTCATTCTTTTTAAAAGCATCAAGACAATCGCCTACCTTGCCCCAAGTGGACCTCTGCAAAAACTGTGCCTCATCCCCGCACCCAAAATTGCCTTTCCCTTGAATTCAACTAAACTCCAAAAAAATCAATTTCAAACTCTTCATAATTCATACCTAGCCTAAAATTAGTTATCAATTTAGTCATCTCGACCTCATTGATTACCTTTTGCCGAGATTGACTCGGAGAGAGCCCTCTCCTGTCCTCGTAGGGCTAGCTACGAGGCTGAACGTGGTTTGATGTAGCCTTGAGTTTTACCTTATTTCAGCCTAAGGTAGATTTGAGTGCTAACACCCTCTTTGATCACTGAGTGTTTCGAGAGCCACCTGGATCATTCCTCCCCACTAAGGGGATTTTGGTCCTCCAAAAGCATGAACATAATCTGCAATCTACTATGTTCCTTTGTATGCACAACAAGTGCCCTGACATGCCACACTTCCTTCTCCTTCACCTTTGTTCTTCAGAGACATAAGTGATGAACCAATGCTTGCATCCCCTGCAAACCTGTAGTAAAATATTTTCAAACTACACGTTCAATTACATGACAAATCATGGCCCAATAATCCCCATACTTGCCAAGAGTTTATAAGACACTCTTTGGTTAAGTGTACATCATAATAGAAACCAATACCCTAGCTAATAAAAAGAGGCCACAACATCATCATGTTGCTTCCATAAGCGATGGAAAACACATCATAAATTTACAATCATTTCACAACATATGATTTACAATAATATGGCCATGATAAACTACTATCTTTAATAAAACCATGTCTCATTCATCAAAGTGAATGGGTCACCATCCTGGAGTTGATTCATCTGTTGAACAAGTTTTCCAACTGGTTCTTGCATGGGCACTTTGTCCTTAAGACACTGCTCTAGACGGAGCCTCCAACATGTGGCTCCTTCATGTCCATTATTGTTGCAGTGACTGCAAAAATTATTCTTCCTGTAGATCTGTTTAACCTTCTTCCTTCCCTGAAGTGGAGAAGACCTTTCATGTCTTGTCCTTCTTTATAACACCCTCCTCCCACTTCTACCCAAATAACCAGCCAACCGGGGGTAAACATGTGATGAGAAGTTACAATGATATGATTTTACTCCCTATGTGTCACATAAGGAAGTGGAATTGAAGGAAACACACAATACAAACCTCCCATATTAGCAACAGAACTCCCAGGAGTCATCTCAACCGCTCAGGTAACCAACCCTTGGGTCCCACTATTCTTTTAAACCATTAAACCCTCGGGCACTCCCTTGATATGGACAAGCATGCATCCAGAAGGCTCCAAACACTCCCACAACATGGGTATGCAAGCGCTTGGGGACTTTTCTCCTTAGGCCTGTGCCTGTGAATCTGGGATATGTGCCAAGATTTCAGGCCTAGAGGCCAGGTCACTGCCTAGAACTCAATAACAAGCTCATAAATGAATTTACATAATAGAACAATGATAAATTTTCAGAAATATTGACAAGGACTCGATTGGGCCCCTATTAGCCATGACAAACATTTCGTCGAACATGTCACAAATATGTAACTTGCAGGTTTAAAAAACAAATATGAGCATAGAGGCCTCATACTTATCTGAGAATTGCTAAGAAGCATTGATGCCTCAACACATTAGCTTAAATTTCATCTATTAGGCTATAAATACATTGTTCATTCATTTACAAGTAAAAACATGATGAGAGTCATACATAGCGAATGTCATAAAACATGTTCATAACCAGCATAATAACAACAAAAATACAAATGAAATAACAACCATATAAAACAGTACAATACTCATGAAATAAAAAGGAGAAATAACCTCATATTAATGATGCAAAGGCCAATTAGGTTCGGGACTACCATGAACCACCCAACCATAGACATGGTTGAGCCAAACCTCTCTTCAGCCAATCACCCTCATGCCATATTCCAAGCATGAATGTGGGATCCCATAAAACACATCAACCACAACCATCCAGGGCTTCCACAGGCTAAACCACCTGAACCCATCAAACAGTGATTCCACCTCATGGTCAGACATCACAAACCATCACCAGATTGGTTTTTATCCAAGCCTTCTAGGGCTCCAAAGCGTTTGTCCCAACCAAGGCTCTAGGACTAGTAACTAAACCCACCAAGGGCTCGAGAGCATTTGTCCAACTAAGGCTCTAGGACTAGTAACTCAACCAAACTTGTTATAAGGCTCCAAAGCATTTGTCCAATTAAGGCTCCAAGAACTAGTAACTCAAACCAAGCTAAAGGAAACATGAGAACCAACCAGAAAAAAATAAAAAATAAAAATAAATAAAAAATAAAAATAAAAAAATAAAAGAATCCACAACACCATGGCTATCCAGGAAATGGAAAGGCTAGGAACATCCAATGTCAATTGAGGCAATCCTCCATGCCAATGACAGATCATGACCAATAAACCACATTCATATCCCATGCATGCCAAAACTAGTGAGGAAAACATACATACAACTCGGTACCTGCAAGAAAAACCGTTGTAGTTGTTGATCCCGATGTCCTCTTGCGCTTTTGTGCTCTTCTCTTGCCTTCTTGCTCCAAAACTCGAAGTATGCCACACTCCTCCAAGTGTGCTCCAAGAAAAATTTAAGTTCCCAAAAGTATGAGAGAGTGATAATAGATAGAGATCTCCAAAAATAAACTGAAAGTATTGATCCTCATAAGCCTTTTTATTAATGAGGCCTCTATTTTCTTCATTTTCCATTATTTCCTTCATTTTCCTCCTCACATTCAGTTTGTGACCTTTTACCTTCCTTTCGTCCTAATTTACATTATTTTCATAGATAAATGTGCCAAAATGCCATTTTGTCTTTCCAAAGCCTTTGTCATTGCCTTTTCCAATTTCCTTAACCATTAATTAACTATAAGTCATCCCCACCACTATGCTTTTGCCCAACATTCAGCTTGGAATATCTGTCCCATGACCTTGGTAAATATTTTTCCTTTATTAACTTTTATTACATGTATTTTTGACCAAGCTTGTTACAGAACCCTCCCCCTTGGGGGTGTTAGGGTCCTATAATAGTAGGATTCATAATTTTGAATTGGCTATGGTTAGTCTTGTAATATTGTACATACTTTTGCTTTCTGCAAAACGTTTTCCATATTAAAAATTAAAAAATCTAAAGAGGGTATGTCCTAAAAGAAATATCAAAGGAAAAAAAAGAAAAAAAAAGATCAAAAAGGAAAAAATATGAACCCCAAACAAAAAACAGATCATGAAAGTGTGCAAATTCAAGTGCCACTACTTTTACTTTCATGTGCAAAATAATGATTGTGTGTAGCTTGTCATAAATGCCACAACCCATGATAGTCAAATAGCTTAATCTTGACTAATTCATTCTTTAAATTTCATGTTTATAGATAGAGAATAAAGATCTAGCCAAACTATTTAACATTGGTAGATCAATAGTTAGGTAGAGAAATAAAAATGTTTTCGTCAGCTTAATCTGAGCCATTGGAAGTTATAAGGTTAGAATTAGATAGTTTTCTTGTCAAAAGAAAAGGAAATAAAGGGTCTGCTAGCTCAAATGCACCCAATAAAGTGAAGAAAAAATGTTAGGATAAATAGAGAGTAGATAGAATAAAAGTTGCAGATGTACAATGTTATTAAATCATAAGCACATTTATCATGCTTAATCCTATGTTTCAGTGTGCATGAGAATTTATGAGAGTGAAAGGATGTTCACAAACTTATTTAATTAACTTCCCCTCATTTCATTTCACCCCCACTACATACTTACTAATTTCCTACTATCCCATCATTTCTTATAATAATACACTTTTCCCTTCATTTTGACCCTTATCCCTTGGTTTCACACATTTCCCTAAGTGTGAAACCCATTCCCCATGAAACAATCACCTTCCCCCTTATTAATTTCTCTATTCTACCTCAAAAACCCATAAAAACCCCTTATCCTAAGGTTTTATTCCCCCCCACATTATTTAATTAATTCCCCGAATTCATATTTTCCCAACAACCCTTTTTAACCCACCACCCTTGGTGTGGTTAAGAAAACCCCGCCACATTAAACCCTTGTCCCACTCCATTAACCCATTCATTATATTTTTAATCCCCGCTTTGTTTATTATTTAATTACAATTTATTGTAATTAACCACCCGGGCCCCGTAAATCCTGACCCTAATTCCCCTCCGCGCATCTTGACTACGTGACAATCATTAGACCTCCCACCCTTAGATCTAACGATGCACATCCAAATCATGCTCATTCCCTCTTTGACCTTTACTAGCCCGAGAGCACGTGAGATTCACGGTTTTGCCCGGGCCCTATTCTGCTACATGGCAGCTCCAGGTGAAATCACGTGCTCTCAAGGAAATACCACCCACTCTCCAAAAGGAGTGTGATGGCACTTAAAACTACCTTCCCGCCAAAAGCCAAAAACATCCACTATTCATTTGTGAATTCCGTGCAAAATTCTAATTGTTGCCGGTTAAAAGGCCAAAGAAGCCCATTTCGACTCTTTTCGCTCATTTGCACTGTGAATGTCGCCAAAGCCTTCCTACGCCACCCTGAGCCTCTGCAACCGAAATTGATTGTCGTTTACCTCCTGAACAAGCTTCGGATGCCCAATTCAAGTATTCAATGCATAGCTGGAGCCGTTGTACCATCTATAGCCACAATTAAAGCCAATTTGAAACCTGAACCACCAATTTCCAGGTATTTTGTGAAAAACTAGAACGACCCTCTCAATTTGAAAGCGTACAGTTAATTCAAAGATTAATTAATTTAATTTAATTAATTTTCCCTTAAATTAAAGATTATTTCGACTTGAATACCCAAACCCCTCTTTTGCAAACTGAAAATTACACTCTCATTGCACCAGATTTTTCAAAGCCTCACGGCTATAGCCTACACAAGCCTAATTCACACCTTTCCCCCTAAAAATGGATTCCTAGACTTCTCTGGATATCAGACCTGTGTCAACCCCCCACTTGGACATCAACCATTTGACACTAGCAAATAGGGATTTCCAGATAAGAGACATTGCTACCCCGGCCTACCTTCTAAAGCTCCACTGCTGGAGTAAGGACAGATTCCAGAACCATGCTGATGGCATACACCTTTGGGAATCCAATTTACCCAAATACCTATTCCCAGAAGTTCACCCATTCCCTGATATCATACATTTTTGTCATGCCTGCTATATCCCTAACCAGAGAGCTATTGTTGCTCCAAACCAGCAGCTCTTATTCACCATTACAACAGAGTCCATCAACCAAATGCTTCAAGTCCAACCTAGCCCTAATCAGACCCCTTATCCATTGGAGCCCTATTGGACCTGTATATCACCCTAGACCTGGTTAAGATAAGGAAAATCTTCCATACTTTCAGCATTGAAGATTACCATACTCCTACAGATACTCCACCTTATGCTGCTACCATTTTTTCAGAAACAAGCAGACATATAATCACCATGCTCTCATGCATCTTAGGATGCACCACGGATGACTATGTGGATGAGGTTATCCTAGCCTTCTTATCCATCTTCACCCCAAGAAAGCCTCCTGCTATCATGTACAATTATGCTTAGTTCATTGCAAATAGGATGCATGAAAAATTTAGGAGACTGCCCACTGAAAGAGTTTTCAAATACTCTTCAGTGTTATTTCACATGTTTTTGTATTACTAAGCAGATAAGTTCCCTGTAAGCATCCAGAAGTTGGATACCAAGGGAAAAGAAAGATCAGCAAACTTCTAGACACCCTTGATCCAGAAATACTCCACAACGTTTACTTATAAATATTTCATAGATTCATTTGTATGCCCAATCATCAACATGCTGACTTGTAACACTCAACCTAGAACCAACCAAGAAATCAAGAGGGTGCTACAGTTGGCTAAGAATAACAAGGTGGGATACTGGTACCTATACCATAACCACACTGAGATCAGGGTTTATGGCTGCCAACTATCCCCTTATAAGTTGCCCAAATACCTCCCTATGAGGATATTTGCACTTGAGTATTTTAGAAAAATCATCAACTCTGATGAGGTCCACTTCCTATCTGCTAGGAAGATGACCTAGTTAAGATGAAAAGCCAATTAGGCCCATTCATTGGCAATAACAGGGAGGCTGGACCAAAGGCTGAGAAGATACTACAACAACTGAAATTCAGCAACAACTTCATGTGGCAGTATGACCCTCATGGGGTCATTAACAATCTAAGGCTCAGGGTAAAATTGGGACCTTACATCCACCACCCAAGACCTGACATCGAACAGTTTTCCGACCAATCTGAGTGGTTGGAAAACACATTGATTGATATGGATAGCACAATTGTGGATGTAGAGAACACACTCATTGATCTAAAAAAGCAATTTGACCAAAGTTCTTTCCTGCAGGTTCCAGAACTAGGGGAACCAATGAATATTTATCATGTATTACAGACCCCAGCCAATGAGGAGAAAATATAAAGAGGAATAGGGAAGAGGCATCTAGTTCTACCATGGAGACTACAGATGAGATTTTTGAGCTCAGAAAAATGCCCAAGTTGAATCCTATGTCTGAATAGGAGGAGAACATTGGATCACTGGAAATAACTGACACTGAAACAATGGAGCAGAGAAGCAAAGACATAGCTACATTAGGTGAAACACAACATCCATCAACCTTCAACACCCAAATGATTGAAAGACAAAAAAGTGTTGAGGTTTCTTCCTTTGTCAGGCCAGCTAACAGAGAAAAGGACATCAAAGACAGGTACAAAGGAATAAAGATGAGGAATGAGAAGTTGAAGGCAGAGACATATGCCCAATACTTCAAACATACAACAACCAAACAGAGCAGGTTGATGTCAGCCTTTGAAATCAAAGTAGGAAAGATGCAGGTATCATTTTTGCAGCCGATTGTTCAACAACCAAAGACCTTGGTTGATTATAAGAAGACTGATTTTGAGGTGTTGGCTAGAGATGTTCATTCGATTGACTAGATAGAGTTCCACAAGAAGGCTAGAGAAATGATTTACTCCACCCTTACAGGAAAAGCCATGGCTGCACACAGGTTGTAGGACTCACTAGATAATGTAACGGACTAGTATAAATTGGAGACGGTCTCCTCACAGGCCAAAGACAAAAGGATAAAATCGTTGGAGGACATGGTCATTGAACTGGGCCATGATCCAAGTGACATTAAGGCTACTGAGAAATTGATCAAAAAGAAGAATGGGGATATAGCACCCTCAAGAAACAACTTAAGTTGCCTCATTTACAACACCCACAAACAAAGGATGTCCTCGAGAGCCAAACTAATCATGAAGAGATGATGGACCTAGTGCTATAATTGAATGATTAGTTAAAGGAGATGGAGAAAGACTTGGATAGCTTGATTTAGCTAAAGCAAGCTATTCTTGATGATGCCCCTGCAACTGTTATCCCAATAGTTACCACTTTTGTACCTTCTACTTTGGCAGCATCCTTGGCTCCCACAGCTCCAATGGACACAACACTGCCAGCATCTACACAAACTACATTAGCAATAGGGTTTATAGCAACAAGGTCTACAGGTGATGAGGCAGATAGTTTTTTCAAAGCAATGGAAGAAATGTCCATCCAGACCACTGAGATGAACAAGCTTAAGGAGAAAATGACCATCCTGGAAACAGATTACAAACTTTCCCAAATCATGCATAGAGAAGAACAATAGAAGTCTACAAGGATGACCAAAAGAATCAAAAGCCTGGAGAAGGAACTAAGACTGAATGAACATCTAGGTTAGGCTAAGGAGCAACTGTGGGCCAATATCATTGACTCTGTCAATGATATTTGGCCATCCATACAGGTTATTTTTGAAGAGATTGATTTAATAAAGCAGGTTACAGAAGCCATTCCAAGAGTCAAAGCAGAACTTAGAGACATGCCAGAGGAAGCTACAAGGATCATTCACTTCCTCAACTCCAAGAACAAGTATGAGTTGTAGGAATTAAAGATACTTGACAAAACGTGTACAATTTTGGAGGTTAAAAGAGTCCTCACCAAGAGGAATTTGATGTTGAACCTAGAGGATAAGTGCCAAACCATGCAACTGGCCATTGACAGATTCATGGTCAAATTTGAGATTTTAAGGCAACAAGGTTTACCGAATCCCTTGGTTATAAATGATAAGATGATGACATAGGAGGATTATAACAGAAAAATCTGAGAAGTGGCTAGAGATCAAGTGAATACTTCATCCATGAAGGGTATACCTACTGGCAAAGTAGTGTATCAAACTTTTGAGAATTTGTTTTACCTCCAACATGAGGTAAAACACCTTTTTGTAAATAAGCCTACTTTTGCTAAGTATAAAGAGGCATAAGAGATCTACAGGAAGATGCTCAATATCCAATTACTAGATCGTGAGACATGGGAAAAACTAAATGATTTACTGTAGAAACACACAGTATAAATGTAAAATGTACAATAAAAGTAAAAAGGCACACTAAAAGGATATTGACAGGTCAGCCAGGTCAAAGTGTATCAGATGAAATGCTAAATTAAATAGAGCATCCAATGTGAAGACCAAACAACAAAGCAGATTAAAAGGAAAAAGATCAAAGATTAAAGCTAGCACAATCTAATAAGCAGGGACAACAAGCATCAGTTCAATAGTTGTCCCTATCTTCTTGTCTGAATATTTTTCTTTCTCCTAGATTAGTTCCCAAGATAGTTTGGGATATTTTGTAAAATATTTTTGTATAAATACTTCATAATTCGAAGTATTGAGGGTGGATTGTTATACATTTGTAGATTTATTTTGATCTTAAACCTAAGGGTTATTGTACCAATTTTCAAGTCAACGAACTGGAGCAAGTAATAAAAAGATTGCATTACAGGATTCATGAGATGAGCTATTGCAGTGAAGTATCTTCTTTGTCTAATTTTTTTACTTTTTTATGTGTTTCATAAACTTAAATGTTATCCAAATTTGAATGAATTAACTAGAAATTTAACTCAGAATTTGCTTAAGTACACTCTATTTTGTACAGTTAAACATTTTTATTTTTTTCCTCTAGTATCTGGATTTGAGAACCCTTAATTGCTCCCTAGATCTGATTGGAAACCATTTCACTATCTAGCCTTTGAGATCTATAGTAACTCCTCTATCTTGCCTTGTAGACACTATTTTTTAGAACTTGATCCAATGTTGTTTGTCTGGAATTTGACCCCATAGCCCAATGGTAAAAGCAACTCTATGTTCATCTAAGTGATCCCACCACCCAAATTCAAATCAAAAGCCAAGTCCAACAATAACTAGCCTAAAATCAATTGACTAAAACAAAGTTAAATCATAAAGAGGGAGCCCTCTTTGAGAATTAGGAAAGCTAGATCCTAATCTCCAAAGTAGGTTTGTGGCTACCTTTAAAAATTTCTTTCTTTAATAACTTCTAAAGAAATTTTTGGAGTGATAACATAATTGGCGACCATACTTCTAATAAAAATTTAAGGAAACCTTAAATTTCATCTTAAGCCCCTTAAGGTCATTTTTAGAAGTTGTTCTTGAAAAGTTTCATAATAAACAATTAGAAAATTAGAATTGTGGTTCCCAAGAAGACTCACTATACCAGGGCAAATCCAGATCCAAACCCTACTACAATAGTTGATGACCCAGACAAAATTTTAAGAAAACCAAAAAAGGTAGAAACTCAAGCAAGTAATAGTCAGTTAGTTAAAGCAAATTCACTCCTTGAGGAGTTGTCAACATTAGAGGAAATTCCATTTAATTTTTCATTTGACCTCTCATTATTTAGAACTAAACCAGGGAATGAAATTCATGAAATTGTGTTAAACCCTAGTTTTATTCAACTCATTGAATAAAAAAAGGTGTCTATCCATTGAATTTAGATAAAATTGTGTTGGACACTTTTGACAAGTTAGAAGATTTAACCTCTACATTGATAAGCCATATAGATGATGCTTACCTTCAACAATTTGTTGAACTAGATGACCTCACTATTGTTGCCTCTGAAATTTCTGCACAATCTTCAAACACTGTAGATACACCTTCATTTGCCACCACCTCACCCATTGTATCCACCATAGTCCGTTCCCCTAAACCAGTCATTCATCAGCTTCCTATCCAACCAAACTCCTCATCCTCATCTAGTTCATCAACATCTGTTTCAAGCCCTTCCTCAAGTACCAGCACTTTACCCCCTAGTCAAGCCAGACTCCAAGCCATGACAAACCGATATGCACCTCTGGTTTTACCAGCACAACTCCATGCCATGCCCCAATATTATCAAAGCAAAATCTATTTGTTTGATGCTATTGGTCAGTACACTTCCTAATAGCATGTGAACAAAATGACTGACTATCTTGAATTGAATGAGATAGATGAATTTGATATCCAAATGAGGTTGTTAGCTCAAACAATAACTAGGGATGCTAAGAAATGGTTCAAAGCTTTACCAACTAATCATATTGCAGATTTAGCTACTTTTTATAGATTACTCATTGAAAGATGGGAGAGAAAGAAAAACCCTCTACAAATACTTTTTGAATATGATAACATTATAAGAGATCCTAATGAGTCAGATCAGGATTATTGTACTAGGTTCAATAGCATCTACAATGCAATACCTGCTAATATTAATCCTCCACCTAACCTAGCATTTATCAAATTCCCTGATGGTTTTGACATTGACATGTCATACCAATTAAGGGAAAGAAACCCTGAAACATTGGAACAAATGCAAAGTAATGTTGTTAGTGTAGAGGCCAACCTATTAGCCAAGAAAGCTAGAATGAGAAATGAAAAGAGAGTTGTCATTAAAGAGGAAACTTCCACTTCTGATGGTAAAATAGATAGTCTGGAAAAGAGTGTAGAGAGAATAATGTATAGATTAAAAAACAGGAAAGAAAAACTCAGTTGGAGAATCAACAACCACCCCCAATAAGAAACCCCAACTTTAGGAAGAATCCTAATACTGGAAAGAACGTTATACCAGATCAGCAAATTAGGCCACCCTTCCAGGAAAACTATGCTGAGGGTTCAAAAAGACATGAAGGAGAAGATGACACCCAGATAAACTTATTAGGAATCAAAAATGAATATGTTGTTTTTCTTACTCAAGAAGAGCAAGAGTTGTACATGCTGCAATAATTGCAACTAGAATCTAGGGAATCCTTCGACTTTAAACAGGGCTATGAATCTAGCATATATGAGGGTCACAAATAGTATATCTTGAGAAGTAAAAAGAACAATGAAACTCCCACTAAGAGATCAGTCTAGACCTAGACTAAAAAGATAACAGAAGCTCCTGTCACCAAAATCCTACAAATCCTCCCTAGGGGAACATCAGAGACTTCTATCCCAAAAATTGTAGATATAACCTCCACTCAAACTCAAACTGAAACTGTTACTGAAATCAATCCAAATAAGATAATTCAAAACAAAACTAACGAAACACATACTGAATTTCCTAGTACTGAAAAACAAGATAAAAACACACAAACTGCATTTGTTAAGGAAAATATCATCC
The DNA here is from genome assembly GCA_000404065.3 of Pinus taeda. Lineage (NCBI taxonomy): Eukaryota > Viridiplantae > Streptophyta > Pinopsida > Pinales > Pinaceae > Pinus > Pinus taeda. The sequence goes on along the minus strand of APFE030206724.1, from coordinate 51,084 downwards.
AAACAAACAAAGCTCAACTCCCTTTCAACCTTAAGACTGAAATAGTAAAATTAAAGATATCAGTTCCTTTGACCGAACTAGTAAAAAATGAATCCTATAGATCATAAATAACTGAAACTTTAAATATAGGAGAGGGAGAAGATGTTGTCAATTTGAATGATGATCAACCTGAATTATTGTTTGGCCCTGAGGTGAATGGTACTCATCAGCAAGGGGGAATTCCTATATTACATTAGCCTGAACATTCATGACAAAATATTACATAATGCTATGCTAGACTCAGGGGCATCCCATAACTTGACGCCAAAAGCAATCATGGAGAGACTAAACTTAGATATCACCAGACCATATAAGGACTTGTTTTCCTTTGACTCTATCCAAGTTAAATGCCTTGGTTTGATTAAGGATTTATTTGTAACTCTAGTCCAGTGCCCAACAAAGAGTATTGTAATGGACATAGTAGTTGCAAACATCCCACCCAAATATGGAATGTTGTTATCTCGCTCATGGGGAGAAAAATTGCAAGGATCCTTGAAATTAGATATGTCATATGCCACCATATCTGTTTTTGGTCAGCGAAGGAAACTGTATAGAGAGACCTTAATGAAATACATTAAGCAGTGCAGTAAAACCACAGAATTTCCCTATATACTCCATGCATTCTGATATGGACTCTTTCATCTTGTACAATTCAGACCATGACAAAAAGGAAGTCACAGTTGTAGAACAAAAATACAAAACAGCGAACAATGAAAACATTTTTCATGAGTCCCTATAACATCTAGATTTTGATGGATCTGTGAATAGGTTAGGGGCAGGTGCAGAAGTGTGGATCCACAACATGGAGAATAATCATTCTGAAGTTCATGCATTCAGGTTAAATTTTAAATGCATAAATAACATGGCAGAATATGAAGCTCTAATCTTTGGATTACAAATGGTTAGAAAACTTGGAGCCAAGAGAGTTTCTATAATGGGAGACTCGGAATTGATTATTAAACAAATTAATGGTGAATACTCTGTAAACAATCTCAGACTTAGCCGATATAGAGAGACAGTCCTAGATTTGATCAAAGACCTTCTGGAAACAAACTTTGCTGCCATTCCTAGAAAACAGAATATGCAAGCCCATAGTCTCACCACTTTTGCTAGTTCTGCAAATTGTCCTTTCAACCCAACCATCAGCACACTACAAAAGTAAGACATAGACCTGTTATACCAGACAATTTGAAGTATTGGCAGATTTTCTCACAGGATTCTCAGATTTATGATTTCATGAATGCTGAAGGTGAGTTTCAGAATTGTAAAAAAGACAGAGATTGTACAATGGAAAATAACATAGATGATGGCATAGATGTAAATATTTTAGAAATAGGTAAACCCACTAATTTCACTAAAGTAGAAATAGATAACTTAGAAATGTAGAAATAGAAGAGATAATGAATGATGATCCTGAAATTTTGAACCTTAAAAATAATTTTTTGCCTAAGGGATTAGTCCCATTAGAAGATTTGTTTGACTCAAATGTTGTAACTAGAAAACCAAAAATGGAGCCTTTAAGAGCAGATATAGAAGAATTTAATAAGGAATTAGGGAAAAACCAAAACTCATTAAAATATGAAAAGCCTTACCTCTAGAGGAAAAGGTTAAATACATAAATCTGTTTAAAGAGTTTCAAGATGCTTTTGCCTGGAGTTATGAAGACTTGAAGTCCTATGGAACCAATATAATTCAACACAAGATACCTATAAAACAATATCATAAACCTTTTAAATAGAAACTTAGGAGAATTAACCCAGTTCTTATGCCATCTATTGAGAAAGAAGTTAAGAGAATGTATGATGCCCAAATTATAGCTGCCATTAGATATTCAGATTGGGTTTCAAACTTAGTCACTAATAGGAAGAAAACTAGAGAAATCAGAGTTTGTGTTGATTTAAAAAATTTAAACAAAGTCTCATTAAAAAACAACTATCCTTTACCAAAAATGGACCATATCCTTCAGAGGGTAGTAAGCTCATTCAGAATTTCACTGCTTGATGGATTTTCTGGATATAACTAGATCTTAGTTCAACCAGAGGACCAAGCCAAAATTGCATTTAATACTCCTTGGGGTACCTTCATGTATTTAAATATGCCTTTTAGATTAGTGAATGCAGGGGCACCATTTCAAAGAGCTATGGATATAGATTTTGCCAAGGAGATCCATGACTTCCTACTGGTGTACCAAGATGACATCACAGTCTTTTCTAAATATGATAATGAACACCTAGATCACCTGAGAAGCGTTTTCCTTAAATGTAGAAAATTTGGGATTTCCTTAAATCCCAAAAAGACACTCTTTGGTCTAGAAGAAGGAAAACTCTTGGGAAATATAATATCCAAGATGGAATGAGAATATATCCTACTAGAATAGAAGCAATCTTGACCATCACCCATCCTAGAAATATCAAAGAACTATAGTCATTTTTAGGCAAGATAAATTTTCTTAGGAGATTCATTTCAAATTTAGCAGAATTAATTAGAGAACTAAATAACATGTTAAGAAAAGATTTAGCACTTAAATGGAGAGTGGAGGAAAAACAATCCTTTGAAGCCATCAAGGAAGCGCTAACCAAAACTCTAGTCCTTATAAGTCTCGATCTTCAAAAAGATTTTATAAGTTTTTATTTTGCTTCAGAACACATTATTGCAGCAGTCTTGTTGCAAAAGAATGACCAAGGATATGAACCACCAATATTTTTCAATAAATCCTTAAGAGATGGCATGCTCAAATACAACATAATGGGAAAACAAGAATTAGCTTTAGTAAAGGCTATCAAATATTTCAGAGTGTATATTTTGTATTCTCACATCATTGCTTATGTTCCAAATTCAGTACTAAAGGACATTTTGATGCAAAATGGGCCTAAGGGAAAGAGAGGCAAATGGATTGCCACTATTTTGGAATATGACATAGAAATAAATCCCACCAAACTTATCAAAGGCCAAGGTTTAGCCAAACTCATGGCCGAATTGAACTGTGGGGGCCTAGATATAAATTTCATTCATGCCCTTTATTGTAGCATCCATTGCCAATTGTTATTTAAGTATTATTTTCACTTTTATTACAAAATGGAAGAAAAATAAAAAGAAATATGAAAGAAATGGTTGATTTTATATTTTCTATGGTTTTGGAAAGTGACAAACCCGCAAGAAGATCTGAACCGTCTGATCAACAAGCTACAGATCCAACGGTAACCGCATAAGTTAACTAGAATGGGTTTGTTTCGGAGATCGAATGCGATAGTATATCAAACACAGTTTAAATTTGTTGAAGTCCGGGCCAAGCTCAGTCGTCCATTGAAAGAAACGAGATCCAATGGATATCGGGTCGCAAAGTAATCATGTTCCATATTTTAATCGAACCCGATAAATCATCAAATTTAGTTTTATTTCCTATCAGATTCGGATATCTAGTCGGCAAGTCATCTGGTTTAGTCCTTAATATCAGACCCAATAAATCATTAAATACAGTTTTATGTCCTATCGGGTCTGCAAGGGAGTCAAAGGACACGACAGAGTTTATGAATTAGAGTGTTAATTCTTTAAAGTTCTGTGGGCCTGACCCATCGTTTAAATGTCATACATGTTCATGAAGCGCGATCCAAAGATATTTTGATAAGTACTTTAAGGTGCGCTGCAGGGAAGCAATGAGCACGAAGGTTAGTCAAAGCTCGACCCCCGCAGTGGACCGTGACATTAGCATGGTTGACTGAAATGAGCAACTAGAAATCACCACAGGGGTTTAACCTCATTGAGGCTCCCATACATACTTTAACCCCCGCAGTGCTTCCAAAGCCTTTCGCCCTTCATCCACTGCTCCGTTTAGGCTCAAAGATATAGATTCAAACAAAGAACAACCATCATCTTCTAATTTCTGTTACTTCCTGTTATTCTATGTTCTTTAGCATGAGGTGTCTTTTACCCTCTATGTAATATTCTGTAATAAGTTTTACTTCAGATACTTAGGGAAATAGTGAAGTAGTTTGACAATTTTGATGACTACCAACTGTCTCATAAGGTATAAAAGGAAAAATTAGAGAGAAGGGATTCAAATTTTGTAGAACCTGGATACAAGAACACCAAATTCCTAATACAACTATTAATTAATGAAAGAATCAGAATTTTTCTATACATTGTTGGGTATGATTTTGTGACTTCTCTGTTATGTGTCATCTTATGTTTTCTTCCTTTAAGTATGGTAATTAAGTTGCAAGTCTTTATTTTCTTATGCAAATGAAGTTAAAATCCCTTAAAAGAGCGCTCCTATACTTTAAGTTTACACCTTTGCACTTCTTCTAAGTTACAGATAGTAGTTTATGTGTAAGACAATATATTATCTATAACTTCTCCAAGTGTCACAGATAGTATATCCTGTGTAAAACAACATATAGTCTATGACTTTCAAGTTTTCTTCATTCATCATTTATATTCAACAATCAAATGGCATTCTAATATTTTCTTGTCACTTAAGTATTGAGGGTTAAAAACCAAGTCTCCTAGGTCCTTCATTTAAGAACACAACATACAATTAAGTGACAATAACTATAAACATTAATGTCTTAAGCACAATTTCTACACAGCCAAGAAATTAGTTTCTTAAGGTACACCACCCTTGATGATCAGGAAGAGATGGCAAGTCCACAAATCAGTGAACCTTTTTACTGATTCACTTTGGTATGCAGATATCATATTTGCATTACTGAACTTACAAGCTCCCCTTGGTTTGACAAGAACTAAAGCTAGATTTTTGAAAATGAAGTCATTAAAATATTGTATCATAGATAATGCTTTGTTTTGGAGAGATAATGGTGGTATTCTTTTGAATTTTTTACTGAAAGATGAAGCTGATAAAATTATGCAAGAATTTCATGCAAGAGATTGTGGAGGACACTTGTATTGGAAAACTACGGCTGACAAAATTCTAAAGGTTGGTTTTTACTAGCCCACCCTTTTTGCAAATGTTAAGAAACATGTGACCTCCTGTCACAAGTGTCAGATATTTGAGGGAAAGAGAAAGTTTTTACCTTTACCTCTCAAACCAATATCCACAGAAATTCCATTTCAACAATGGGGTTTAGAATTCATTGGAGAAATACACCCAACTTCCTCAACTCAGCATAAATGGATTCTGACATCCACTTATTACTTCACCAAATGCATAGAAGCCATTCCTTCCAGACAAGCCACAGACTCTATCATTATCCATTCCTAGAAAACAATATCCTGTCAAGATTCAAATGCACCCAAAATCTCATTACTGTTAATGGTAGACTTTTGTAACAAATACCATATCACCCTTGGCCATTCCACGACCTATTACCCTTAAGGTAATGGACTTGCAAAATCCTCTAACAAAAGCACGGTCAATATCATTAAGAAATTACTAGAAGACAACAAAAAGACATGGAACAAAAAGTTGGTCAATGCCTTATGGGTAGACAGAGTAACTACCAAAAAATCAATTGGTACATCTCCCTATCAATTAGTATATGGAATGGATGCTATGTTTCCATCATCTTTAGGATTACTAGTGACGAAGATCATCCAGGAGTTGCAGGTAGAACCAAATGATATCCTCAAAAGGATAAATCAGACCATACACTTGCAGCAAACCAGAGAATAAGTCTATATTAAATCACAAGTAATCCAGGACAAAATCAAAAAGATTTTTTTATAAAAAGACAAAAGCCAATTATTTTTACATAGGTGATAAAGATCTTAAGTGGGATTCAAGAAGAGAAGATAAGGGCAAACATGGAAAATTTGACTTCTTATGGCAAGGCCCTTATGCCATTTATGGTTATAGGGGTAACAATGCATTTTTCTTGAGAGAGATAGATGGACCAAATCTACCAAGAGGACCTATCAATGGTAGAATTCTAAAGCATTACTTATCCACGGATTAACAATAATTCACTTTACTTTGATCATTGTACATAACATAACATAGTTTAGAATGGATTGGATGGTGATCTTTTGAAGTTGACGCCTGGAGAGAAGGCTCTGAGCTTTGAAGGGTTCACCATCATAAGTAGCAATAAAGTAGAATCACAGAAGGACATTCTATAAGGTAACTTCAGTCATAATTCAAAGGCTACTGATCTTTAAGTTCTTGACATTTCACTAGGAATTGCCATCCCCATGTGGAGCCACTGTTAGGGTCCTATAATAATAGGCTTCATAATTTTGAATTGGCTATGGTTAGTCTTGTAATATTGTACATAATTTTGCTTTCTGCAAAACGTTTTTCATATTAAAAAATAAAAAATGTGAAGAGGGTATGTCCTAAAAGAAATATCAAAGGACAAAAAGAAAAAGAAAAGATCAAAAAGGAGCTTTCTGCAAAACGTTTTTCATATTAAAAATTAAAAAATGTGAAGAGGGTATGTCCTAAAAGAAATATCAAAGGACAAAAAGAAAAAGAAAAGATCAAAAAGGAAAAAATATGAACCCCAAACAAAAAACAGATCATGAAAGTGTGCAAATTTAAGTGCCACTACTTTTACTTTTATGTGAAAAATAATGATTGTGTGCAGCCTGCCATAAATGCCACAACCCATGATAGTCAAATAGCTTAATCTTGACTAATTAATGCTTTAAATTTCATGTTTATAGATAGAGAATAAAGATCTAGCCAAACTATTTAACCTTGGTAGATCAATAGTTATGTAGAGAAATAAAAATGTGCTCATCAGCTTAATCTAGGCCATTGGAAGTTATAAGGTTAGAAATAGATAGTTTGCTTGTCAAAAGAAAAGGAAATAAAGGGTTTCCTAGCTCAAATGCACCATATAAAGTGAAGAAAAAATGTTAGGATAAATAGAGGGTAGGTAGAAGAAAGGTTGCAGATGTACAAAGTTGTTAAATCATAAGCACATTTATCATGCTTAATCCTATGTTTCAGTGTGCAGGAGCATTTATGAGAGTGAAAGGATGCTCACAAACTTATTTAATTAACTTTCCCTCATTTCATTTCACCCCTCTACATACTTACTAATTTCCCATTATCCCATCATTTCTTATAAAAATACCCTTTTCCCTTCATTTTGACCCTTACCCCTTGGTTTCACACATTTCCCTAAGTGTGAAACCCATTTCCCATGAAAAATCACCTTCCACCTTATTAATTTCTCTATTCTACCTTAAAAACCCATAAAAACCCCTTATCCTAAGGTTTTAACCCCCCCCCCCTCGCATTATTTAATTAATTCCCCAAATTCATATTTTCCCAACAACCCTTTTTAACCCACCACCCTTGGCGCGGTTAAGAAAATCCCACCACATTAAACCCTGGTCCCACTCCATTAACCCACTCATTATATTTTCAATCCTCACTTTGTTTATTCATTAATTAAAATTTATTGTAGTTAACCCCCCGGGCCTCACAAATCCTGAGATTCCCCTCCGTGCATCTTGACTACACGACAGCTGTTAGATATCCCACACCTAGATCTAACGGCAGGTATCCATATCATGCTCATTCCCTCTCCGACCTTTACTAGCTCGAGAGCACGCGAGATTCGCGGTTTTGCTCGGGCCTTATTCTGCTACGTGGCAGCTCCAGGTGAAATCATGTGCTCTCAAGGAAATACCACCCGCTCTCCAAAAGCATTGTGATGGCCCCTGAAGGTGCCTCCCTGCCAAAAGCCAAAACCATCCACTGTTCATTTGTGAATTTCGCGCCAAATTCTAACTATTGTCGATTAAAAGGCTGGAGAAGCCCATTTTGAATCTTTCCGCTCGTTTGCACTGTGAATGCTGCCTAAGCCTTCATGTGCCACCCTGAGCCTCTATAACCAAAATTGACCACCGTTTACCTCCTGAACAAGCTCCATACACCCAATTCAAGCATCCAATGCACAGTTGGATCCACCGTACCATCTACAGTCACCATTAAAACCTGTTTTCATCCTGAATCACCAATTCCTGGGTATTTTTAGAAAAAACCAGAACAACCCTCTCAATTTGAAAGCGTACAGTTAATTCAAAGATTAATTAACTAAATTTAATTAATTTTCCCTTAAATTGAAGAGTATTTCCACCTAAATACCCAAACCCCTCTTTTGCAAACTGAAAATTACCCTCTCACTGCACCAGAGTTTTCAAAGCCTCACTGCTACAACCCACACAAGCCTAATTCACACCTTCCCCCCTAAAAATGGCTTCCCAAACTTATCTGGATGTCAAACCTATGTCAACCCCCCACCTGGACATCAACCATTTGGCACTAGCAGATAGGGATTTCCAAATAAGAGACACTGCTACCCCAGCCTACCTTCTAAAGCTCCACTGTTGGAGTAAGGACAGACTCCTGAACCATGCTAATGACATCCACCTTTGGGAATCCAATTTACCCAAAAACCTATTCCCAGAAGTTCACCCATTCCTTGATATCATACATTTTTGTCATGCCTGCTATATCCCTAGCTAGAAAGGTATTGTTGCTCCAAACTAGTAGCTCTTATTCACCATTACACCAAATTCTATCAACCAAATGCTTCAAGTCCAACCTAGCCCTAATCAGACCCCTATATCCATTAGAGACCTATTGGACCTATATATCACCCTAGACCTGGTTAAGATAAGGCAAATCTTCCAGACTTTCATCATTGAAGACCACCATACTCCTACAGATACCACCTTATGATGCTACCATTTTTCAAAAATAGGTAGACATATAATCACCATGATCTCATGCATCTTAGGATACACCACAGATGACCATGTGGATGAGGTTATCTCGGCCTTCCTATCCATCTTCACCCCATACAAACCTCCTGCTATCATGTACAATTATGCTTGCTTCATTGCAAACATGATGCATGAACAATTCACGAGACTGCCCATTGAAAGAGTTTCCAAATACTCTTCAGTGTTATTTCACATGTTTTTGTATTACCAAGCAGATAAGTTCGTTGTAAGCATCCAGAAGCTGGATACCAAGGGAAAAGAAATATAGTAGTCTTCTGGACACCCTTGATTTAGAAATACTCCACAACATTTATATATAAAGATTTCATAGATTCATTGTTATACCCAGTCATGAACATGCTGACCTATAACACTCAATCTAGAATCAGCCAAGAAATAAAGAGGGTGCTACAGTTGGCTAAGAACAACAAGGTGGGAGACCGGTACCTATACTAGAACCACACTGAGATCAGGGTTTATGGTTTCCAACTAGCCCCTTATAAGTTGCCCAAATACCTGCCTATGAGGATATTTACGCTTGAGTATTTTAGACAAATCATCAACTATGATGAGGTCCACTTCCTATCTGCTAGGAAGAAGACCCAGTTTAAGATGAAAAACCAATTGGGCCCATTCATTTGCAATAACAGGGAGGCTAGACCAAAGGCTGACAAGATACTACAATAGATGAAATTCAGCAATAGATTCATATGGCAGTATGACCCTCATGGGGTCATAAACAAGCTAAGACTCAGGGTCAAATTTGGACCTTACATCCACCACCCAAGACCTGACATTGAACAGTTTGCCAACCAATCTAAGTGGTTGGAAAACACATTAATTGATATGCATAGCACAGTTGTGGATGTAGAGAACACACTCATTGATCTAGAAAAGAAATTTGACCAAATTTCTTTCCTACATGTTCCAGAACTAGGGGAACCAATGAATATTCATCTTGTATTATAGACCCCAGCCAATGAGGAGAAGAATCCAAAGAGGAATAGGGAAGAGGCATCTAGTTCTGCCATGGAGACTACGGATGAGCTGTTTGAGCTCAGGAAAAGGCCCAAGTTGAATCTTGTGTCTAAGTAGGAGGAGAAGATTGAATCAGTGGAAATAACTGACACTGAAACAATGGGGCAAAGAAGCAAAGACACAGCTACATCAGGTGAAACACAGTAGCCATCAACCTCCAACACTGAAATGATTGAGAGGCAACAAAGTGTTGAGCTTTCTTCCTTTGTTAGGCCAACTGGCAGAGAAAAGGACATCAAAGATAGGTACAAAGAAATAAAGATGAGGAATGAGAAGTTGAAGGTAGAGACATATGCCTAATACTTCAAACATACATGAGCCAACTAGAGTAGGTTGATGTCAGCCTTTGACATCAAAGCAGGAAAGATGCAGATATCATTTTTGCAGCCCATTATTCAGCAACCAAAGACCTCGGCTGACTATAAGAAGACTGATGTTGAGATTGTAGAATTGAGGCTTCTGTGATCCATCCAAGTTATAAGAAGAGCTTCGGCGAAAATCACATATAGAAAGACCTTTGTCGACGCGTTTCGAACCAACTAGTGTGGTTCATCATGTGGTTGAGACGTTGGCCAGAGATGTTTATCCCATTGACCAAATAAAGTTCCACAAGTAGGCTGGAGAAATGATTTACCCCACCCTTACAGGAAAAGCCATGGTTGCACACTGGTTGCGGGACTCACTAGATAATGTAATACCACAATATAAATTGGAGAAGGCCTCCTCATAGGCCAAAGACAACAGGATAAAATCATTGGAGGACTTGGTCATTGAACTAGGCCATGATCCAAGTGAAATTAAGCCTATTGAGAAATTGATCAAAAAGAAGAATGAGGATATAGTAGCCCTCAAGAAGCAACTTAAGCTGCCTCATATACAACACCCACAAACAAAGGAGGTCCTGGAGAGCCAAACTAATCATGAAGAGATGATGGACCTAGTGCTACAACTGAATGATCAGTTAAAGGAGATGGGGAAAGAATTGGATAGCTTGATTTAGCTAAAAGAAAGCTAGTCTTGACGATGCCCCTACAACTGTTATCCCAACAGTTACCACTGTTGTACCTTCTACTTTGGCAGCATCCTTGGCTACCACAACTCCAATGGCCACAACACTACCAGCATCTACACCAACTACATCAGTAACTGGGTTTACAACAACAGGGTCTACAGGTGATGAGGAAAACAGGTTGGTTAAAGAAATGGAGGAAATGTCCATCCATACCACTAAGATGAACAGGCTTAAGGAGAAAGTGACCAACATGGAAACAGATTATAAACTTGCCCAAATCATGCACAAAGAAGAATAACAAAATTCTACATAGATGACCGAAAGAATCAAAAGCCGGGAGAAGGAATTGACACTGAATGAACCTCTAGGTCAAGCTAAGGAGCAACTGTGGGCCAATATCATTGACTCTGTTAATGATATTTGGCCATCCATACAGGTTATTTTTGAACATATTGATTTAATAAAGTAGGCTACATAAGCCATTCAAAGAGTCAAAGCAAAACTAGGAGACATGCCAGAGGAAGCTATAAGGATCATTCACTTCCTCAACTCCAAGAACAAGTATGAGCTGCAAGAATTAGAGATACCTGACAAAACAGGTATAATTTTGGAGGTTAAAAGGGTCCTCACCAAGAGGAATTTGATGTTGAACCTAGAGGATAAGTGCCAAACCATGCGACTGGCTATTGGCAGATTCATGGTCAAATTTGAGATTTTAAGGAAAAAAGGTTTACCAAATCCCTTGGTTATAAATCATAAGCTGATGACACAGGAGGATTATAACAGAAAAATCTGAGAAGTGGCTAGAGATAAGGTGAATACTTCATCCATGAAGGGTATACCTACTGGAAAAATATTGTATCAAACTTTTGAGAATTTGTTTTACCTCTAGCGTGAGGTAAAACACCTTTTTGTTAATAAGCCTACTTTTGCCAAGTATACAGAGGCAAATGAGATCTACAGGAAGATGCTCAATATCCAATTACCAGATGCTGAGACATGGGAAAAACTAAATGATTTACTGTAGAAATACATAGTATAAATGTAAACTATACAGTAAAAGTAAAATGGCACACTAAAAGGATATTGACAGGTCAGCCAGGTCAAAGTGTATCAGATGAAAGGCTAAAGTAAATAGAGCGTCTAGCGTGAAACCAAACAACAAAGCAGATTAAAAGGCAAAAGATCAAATATTAAAGCTAGCACAACCTAATAAGCAGGGACAACAAGCATCAGTTCAATAGTTGTCCCTATCTTCTTGCATGAAGATTTTTCTTTCTCCTAGATTAGTTCCCAAGATAGTTTGGGATATTTTGTAAAATATTTTTGTATAAATACTTCATAATTCGAAGTATTGAGGGTGGATTGCTATACATTTGTAGAGTTATTTTGATCTTAAACCTAAGGGTTATTGTCCCAATTTTCAAGTCAACAGACTGGAGCAAGTAATAAAAAGATTGCATTATAGGATTCATGAGATGAGCTATTGAAGTGAAGTATCTTCTTTGTCTGATTTTGTTACTTTCTTATGTGTTTCATAAACTTAAATTTTATCCAAATTTGAATGAATTAACTGGAAATTTAACTCATAATTTGTTTAAGTACACTCTATTTTGCACAGATAATCATTTTTATGTTTTCCTCTAATATCTAGATTTGAGAACCCTTAATTTCTCTCCCATCCCAGTTGACCTCTTGCATTTCTCTTCATAATACGGTTTAAGGAACCCTTAATTGCCCCCTAGATTCAATTCGAAACTGTTTCACTATCTAGCCTTTGAGATCTATAGTAACTCCTCTATCTTGCCCTGTAGACATTGTTTTTTAGAACTTAATCCAGTGTTGTTTGTCTGGCATTTGACCCCATAGCCCAATGGTAAAAGCAACCCTCTGTTCATCTAAGTAAGTGATCCCACCACCCAAATTCAAATCAAACCCAAGTCCAACAATAACTAGCCTAAAATCAATTAACTAAAACAAAGTTAAATCATAAAGAGAGAGCCCTCTCTGAGAATTAGGAAAGCTAGATCCTAATCTCCAAAGTAGGTTTGTGGTTACCTCTGAACATTTCTTTCTTTAATAACTTCTAGAGAAATTTTTGGAGTGAAAATAGGAGGAACACCATCCTCGGTGTTCAACAACACCTACAACCAACAAGGTTGTTGTAAGCAAAACATACTTCCCATGGAGCTTTATAACTTAGCTCATTGCAGTATTTACAATGATCATCCTATTGAGAAGAAAACTAACCGTGGCAATATAAAAAGTATAACATTAAAATAACATGAAACCCATACCCCTTACTGGAGCTTTATAACATAACTCATGGAAGTATTTACATCCATATACATATGTACATATACCAAGCATCACCAAAACATGTACCAAAAAAATATACCAAAGACATATACCAAAACATCCGCTCAACCAATGAATAAGGAAGTATACATAGCCCGCATTTCATCCGCCATCTCTCATGTAGCTTCGTCAGGCCCAAAGTGTTTCCATTTCACTTTAACCTGCTCGATTTCTTGGTTCCAAAGCATGAGCATCTTTCTCTACAAAATGCACTGCATTTCCAACTAGAATCCTCCTTATGGCTCGACTTGCAATATAGACCAGTCAATCACATGATCAACATCTTTAACATACTTCTTAAGAAATAACACATGGAAAACATCATGGACTTTCATTGTTAGAGGCAGTGAAAGTCAATAGGATACTGGCCCAATCCTCTCAATAACCCTGAAAGGTCCAAAAAATCGGGGTGCAAGCTTGGCACATTATCCAATCCACAAGGAGATCTTCTTCGGTTTGATGCACAAGTACACTTGTTCCCAAAAATGGAACTCCTTGAACAACATATTCCGATATACATAGCTCTTTTTTCTATCTTGTGCTACTTTCAAATTCTTCTTGATTACTTTCATTTCGCGCTGCATGTCTGTCAACATGTCTAGTCCAATCAACGCCATGTTAACTGGATCAGTCCAATTGATGGGAGTATTACAACTCCTCCCATAGAATTCCTTAAATGAATTCACTCCCAGTGACTCTTGGTACCCATTGTTGTAAGTGAACTCTACCAGTGGAAGGTAATCTTCCCACTTCTTTTGTTGATGCATCACATACATCCTCAATATGTCCTCCAATATCCTATTGACCCTCTCTATCTCTTCATCTATCTACAGGTGATAAGTTGTACTAAAGGCCAACTCTGTGCCCAAACCTACAAACAAATCCTTCAAAAAATTGGAAGTGAACTTTACATCCCTGTCTAACACAATCTTCTTCAGAACACCATGCAATATTACCACATCTTTGATGAACACCTATGCCACATCACTAGTTGAATACGTAGTCTTTACTAGAATGAAGTGCACAACCTTTGTCAACCTATCCACAACAACCATGATGGAATTGTGTTGTCTAAATGTCTTCTGATAACTCGGGGGGCCTGAATATGGTTTCACATGAAACTCCCTCAAGATCACCTCCTTGAGCTCACTATTGTCTAGAACATATATCGTGTCTCTAAACCTAACCAATCCATCTATCGTGAGATGATAGCCCACATCCTGTGCACCCCCACTGTACCTGTACCTATACTTGTACCACTACCTCTACCTTTACCTATACCACTACATGTACCTATTCCTATACCACTACTTGTACCTGTACCTATACTCTGCTGCAACTTGTGCACAATCTCCATATACCTAGCATCATGCTAACCACCCTGCAAGATCCTATCCTGTAAATCTATCCCATAGGATCTCATAACTGATATGTGATTTACTTGTATCCACCTACTAAGAGCATTTGTCACCCTGTTCTCTTTACCTTTGATATACCCGATCTCAAATTCAAACTTACTAATCATGACCAACCACCGAGCCTAATTGTCATTCAAACTTGGTTGGTCAAATAGATACCGCAAACCATTGTGATCACTCATCAATAAAAACCTCCTACCAAGAGGATAATGCCTCCACATCTTCAATGCATGTATGATCACTACCAACTCATGGTCATGTGTTGGGTAGTTCTGCTCAAGCTCATTCAATTTCTATGACACATATCATACAATATGTCCATCCTGCATAAGGAATCCACCAAGTCCTCTCTTGTAAGAATTTGTACATACTACAAACTCTTTTTCCGGATCTGTAACATTTAACATTGGTGGATGTGTCAACAATTTCTTGAGATGCTCAAAACCGGTTGTACACTCCTCTGTCCATTCAAACCTCTCACCTTTCCTCTACAATGATGTGATAAGATAAGAAATCTGCGAGAAGTTCCTGATGAACCTCCTATAATAACCTGCTAACCCCATGAAAGATCTCACCTCATCCACATTCCTGGGAGCTGCCCACTCCATGATAACTCTTACCTTTTCTAGATCCACTGCTATGCCATCCTTGGAAACCACATGTCCCAAGTAGTGTACCTCAGTCCGAAAGAAACTGCACTTTCTTAGTGTTTTGGAGAATTTGGTATCTACGGATAAATACTAATTCCCTAGATAAGTAGCCATATCTAGAATAATTGTTTAAAGCACTTTATCCTTTTCCTATAAGCAATAGATAAGACAAAGAAGATCAGAAGACCTACTTGTAGTTCCACTTTTCTCTTGTCTCCCTTATATTGATCTTGTCACTCCTTTCCATACTTAACGCGCTTGAGAAGTACCTGTAAACACAAACAAAAGACAAAGAACCGATCAAAGAAAAATATCTATTGAATACAAGTAAATGGAATCAAATGCATTCACACATATAAGCATCATATATCAATACAAACATATGGGAAAAAGGTTCAAATACTTTATTGAATAGAAGATGGAATTACAACCATCAAGTCTGATTCATAGTCACTCCTCCAGCTTTGGTTCCATCCACATCACATCATAAGCATGACATTTCAGCAGAATAATGACACTTACAATAGCCTCAAATCTCAAACTAACATTATCTCCTTACAATCATCAAATTCCAGCCCTTGATCACTTAGATGAGTGCTCAATTTATAGGAAGATGGAGAAGGTTTTGTCATAAATGAGAGTATTGAATGGCCTTCCAAAATTTGAGTTAGTTTCCATGGAGGAAGGGATGAGAGGATAGGAGGTTAATGGATCCTAAGCCTATCCAATTTCAAGCTCATAGGAGGGGATAAGAGGTGGTATCCTTCTAGAATGATCTAGAACTAAGGAATATTCCCAAAACCCTATGCAAATTTCGCTCAATCTCGTCCAGTGTAGGTCAAAATGAGCCCAAGTGCTCTGCAGAGCACCCTTGCATGGGCAGTAAGTGCTCTGCAGAGCACCCTTACATGGGCCTACCTGCGCTGGTCATTCAAGGAGTCATTTCAAGATGTCTTCAGACCATGAAATTGTCTGGGAAGAAGGCATTCAATAGGTTGACTTGTTTAGGGCATGTAGCAACTAAAATTAGGGTTTGATGAGCCCTAAAACACTGATCTAGATGATGGGAGTGATGTGCCCAAATGGATTTGTAACAACTACCCCCTAAAGCATGAAGTTAAAAATAATAATGTCGAGTGATATGCTTTACGATGGGATGAGGAGGTTTCGAAGTGGTTGGTGACCTGCATTAATTACAATACATAATATCATGATATTTTGACTTTTTCTCATGAATTGCTGAGGGAAGTCATACCCATGCTCAGCATATAAACTTTCATTAAAATTACATAGATAGTCATCTATAGATATAGACCCATGATCAGAATGACCATCAATGTAAAGCCATTGTGCAGATGATTTGGTACATTTTCTGAAATCGCAGCCTGAATGGACGAAACTAGATCAATCGTTCACTCAAGTACAAGTCTAACCATGTGAATATGTGATCTGAAGTCGAACATGGAAGGACACCATCTGATTACTAGCCAATTATGTAAGCCATTAACAGACGCAAGAGAAATCACCGATAATGATAATGATCCTCAAGGTACTGCAGTACATTCTGCATGGTTTTAATGGATGATTTCATGTCGAACACCATACAAAGTCTTTCAGTCGAAGGCCATTGATGTCAACCTATCGTCGGAAGTGAGAAACCTTCCATTGATGTATGCTAGCCTCAAGGTTTTGGAAGGGTGTTTCTACATCAACTTCTTAGATAATGAGTTGATGTCAACAAGAAGCGACTCGTCGCAAGAGGGCCTTAATGTATCCCACATCAACGACACGAAATGAGTGTAATGATTTTGGAGACAGAATTTGACTGACGACACAAGGTTCAGGAATGGTGGTCATGAAAATGAAGGTTTATGAGTATTGCAAAGGATGAATTTTAACTAAATGACTTCTCTTGAACATATCGACAACACTGAATGAATTGACAGCATTGACCCAAAACCAAAGTAATGGATGGTGTGATAGACCATAGGTATGATAACCATCAAGCAGATAACCCAACCCAAATAGTCTGAATGAATTTTCAGCATTGACCCAAAACCAAAAGTGATGGAGGGTGTGATAGACCATAGGTATGATAACCGTCAAGAAGATAACCCAACCCAAATAGTCACGGAGATGAAGTGAAAGTGTCATGTTCAAGAGTGACCTGCTACCATAAA
>APFE030206724.1:18935-33672 GCA_000404065.3 Pinus taeda | reverse complement strand
AGGAGGATAACATATGCTTGTTGTATAATTCCACCCTTCAGGTGAATCCATCGCTATGTGATGTTTTAATGAGTCTAGCGAAGGTGAAACTCTGTCTTGTCTAGATGGACAAGTTTGTCGCTATTTGATGTTTTAACAAGTTTAACGACAAAGATAACTTGGTCCTTTTCATGTTTAGAAAGTTTGAAAAGGGACAAAAAGAAAACTCCACAAGTTCTTTTTCGTTGATGTGTCTCTCAAGCCTTAAAAAGCATAAAATAATACGAGAGAGAACTTATTGACCATGTTCTGTAAACGTATTCCTTTTTTGTAAATAATCTATCTCAACCTGAAAAAGAATTAAACTTATACTGATGGATGTAGTTTCCAATCCGTTAATGAGCTGAAAAGGACAAGCGCTCGACAATATTTTCATGTTTTGAGAGTCTGAAAAGAGCTTAAAGAGGACTCCGCTTTGAGGAACAAGTGGTGTCTAAGATAGCAACTGGTTCCGGTGATGTTGGAACTTCTCAAAACATGTTGATTTATGTGAAGAGGTTGGCTAATAATACCACTCATTGCAACTGTTCCTCAAAAAAGGTAAAACAACCAAGTGGAAGCGTATGATTGGCTAAGCAAATAGTGACAATGGAAGGAGAAAAAACCAAAGCTCATCTGATGAAAAAGGTTGATAGAATGGCAATTACGAGGATTAAAATGGATATGGGTTCATTTTTACGCAAGCTTGAACCATAGGGAACTATGCTTGGATTCAGTTTCATGTTTACACAAGCTAAAAATGAAAAACTATGCTTGGATTCAGTTTCATTTTTACACAAGCTTAAAACGGAGAACTATGTTTGAATTCAGTTTCATTTTTACACAAGCTTGAAACGAAGAACTATGCTTGATATTAGTTTACATGCCCCCAGCATGATGAAAGGGAGAGTCTCTTGTAACCAGATGGAAGTCGTTGTGGTGAAGCAGGATAGTTAACCAACACCTTTTTGGCTTCGTCCAGATAGGGACAAAGGTGAATGGGGTGATTCCCTTCACATAACCTACAGGGAAACTTAACTTTACCACTAGGTGCATACCCCCCAAGCTTCATTACATTCACCTAAGTAGACTACTTGTGGCTATGAGGTGGATGGAATGAAGGTTTATATACGAGATCAAGTGAAAGACTCGGCTGGGATTTTACGAGATATAATCAAAGACTCAAATTGGAACTTTGCTCTAGGGGTCCTTGTTTCATTTTTTAACAAGCTTGACACAAGACAAGGAACTATGCTCAATTCCTTGTTTCACTTTTTAACAAGCTTGACATATGACAAGGAACTATGCTCATGTTCCTTGTTTCATTTTTTAATAAAGTTGACACAATACAAGGAACTATCCTTGTCCTCCTTGTTTCATTTTTTAACGAGGTTGACACAAGACCATAAACTATCCTCATGGACCTATTTCACTTTTTAGTGAGGTTGGCACAGTAAAAGAACTATCCTCATATTCCTTCTTTCATTTTTTAACGAGATTGACACAAGACAAGGAACTATGCTCATGGGAGCTGTTTTATTTTTTAATCAGATTGACACAGTAAAAGAACTACCCTCATATCCTTGGTTTCATTTTTTAACAAGGTTGACATAGTAAAAGAACTATCCTCATATCCTTGGTTTCATTTTTTAACAAGGTTGACACAAGTCAAGGAATTGTTGCATTATTCCTTGTTTCATTTTTTAACGAGGTTGACACAAGACAAGGAACTGTCCTCATATTCCTTGGTTTCATTTTTTAACGAGGTTGACACAAGACAAGGAACTATCCTCATATTCCTTGTTTCATTTTTTAACGAGGTTGACACAAGACAAGGAACTGTCTTCATACTCCTTTGTTCACGACTCATAAGATGTCATGACTTCAAAGAGGTTCTCATCAGATGGGAGAACAATGCTCTGGAAGGAGAGATTTGGTTCCAATGCCCCCAGTACACCTCTCATCAGATGGGAGAACAATGCTCTGGAAGGAGAGATTTGGTTCCAATGCCCCCAGTACATAATGTACAACATCATGGAATTGATTGTCCGTTGATGTAGGCACGGAACGGGTTGCCACATAATTGACCCATGGCAAGGAAGATACCATTGGTACAAAAGGACCATTCATGGAAGTTGGTATACTGGAAGCCATATTTGGACCGGGAAATGAAAGTTGGTCAATGGTGACAATTTTTCCTTCATGTGGGAAACAAATCACTCGAAAGAGTGTTGAAACAATAGCTCCCATGTCATAAACATAGTCGTGTCCAAGAAGTAAATTGTAATCTAAAGGGCTTGTGACTACCATCACATTTAGATAAATGATTTTTCCTCCCAAAGTAATAGGCAACTGAGGAAGGATCCCTAATGGTTGATTGGTTCCTCTATTAAAAGCGAACAGATTCTAGGTAACAGGCACAAGTGGCGGCAAACCGAGCGCTTGCCAAGCAGTAGAGGAAAGGATACTCACAAATGCACCTTCATCTATAATAGTGCTAGATACAATCATATTACAAACTTGTACTATGATCTGGAAAGACACATAAGAAGGAAGAAAACATCCTACCAGTCGATTCCAATCAAAGGAAGTGACCAGACTACTTGGAGGGGGTACCATAAGAATGGGAGTATTATCCCCTTGTGTTACGAGAACGAGAGGATTTTCCTCCTGTATTGATGGAACAGGAGGGTTGTCTCCAAGCTCATTAGAATTTGAAGAAACAAAAAGAACCTGAGTGGTATCATACTCACTCTCTTCGGGAAAGGTACGATTAGCTGAAGGTGAAATTTGGTCAACTGTTTCCTTGACCTGTTGATTTGGGTCAGGTATATACTCATAGGATTCACTTTCATAGAGAGTGGGTTTGACCGATGGTTGATTTTGGTTAGTCAATTCATCAACTAGTGAAGGATTAAGGGAGAGTCTCCTGTAACCAAATGGAAGTCGTTGCGGAGAAGCAGGATGGTTATCCAACACATTTTTCGCCTCATCCAGATAGAGACAAAGGTGAATGGGGCGATTCCCTTCACACAACCTACAGGGAAACTTAACTTTACCCTTCTTTCCATGAACTTTACTACTACTAGTTGATGGTGTGTTACCAACATGATCTCGAGAAGTTGATGACACATGATGATGTGAATGAGAAGACCATTCTTCTAAGATTTGAGGAATACCAGAACAATTTCGAAGAAGATGGTCTCTCGCACAAAGTTTGCATGGATATCGAATTTTGAGAGGCTTGACAGATGGTTTCTCATCAGATGTTACATTCAAGGCAATGGTTGCTTGGTTTCCCCTCTGCTGAATTTTCTTCTTCTTCTTCTTCTTCCCTTTCTTCTTCTTCTTAGCCACCTGGTTACTAGTACCGATACTTTCACGAGGCGAAGAGGAAGAAAAAACCAAGGAAGAAAGCAAAGGGTCAACTTTATGATCAAGTGGAGGTTGATTTTGTCCAGTTGTAGGAGTACTCGATTGTGGAGAAATCACAACATTTTGAACCAAGGAGGTTGAAAACAACCATACTGGAAAGCTAATGGTAATTCCCAGAAGGGACAATGTAGCCATATAAGGAGCACCAATATTTCCAAAAGGAGGAAAAGGACTAGGATTCCTATCAAAATAAATTCCTTGATCGGTGGACTCCAGAGTTGTTGCCATATGTCTCAACCTAAGATTAAATAAGGAGCAAGCGTGGAGGATTCTATACGCAGTCAATTAATTTTATTTTAATCAAAATAAAAAAACAAAACCAAAGAGGAATAATCTAGGCAAAAGGTTTACCAAGCAGCTATGAACTGCAAAATACCTCATGGTCAACCAAGAAGTACGGGCAGGAAATATCCCTGAATGCTATGTTCGGTGTATCACAGTGTACAAGGTGGCCAACTCAGTTACCTAAGGATTTATAGAAACCTAGTGTCATCCTCCCATATATACCCGAAAGTACGTGGAGGCCTAGTGCATATAAGCGTTGTATAAAGCAAAACCGCATAGTGAGAGCATTCCCATATACTTTACGTACTGTAACATCGCCCTATATACCCGAAGGTATGTGGACAAGATATGATATACTCACGTACGTGGAATGAGGTATCAAACTCGGGATGTATTGCAGACAAGTTAGCGACAATTGCTTTGTTTTACGACGCCGGAACACATCTCTAGCCTAGAACTCTAAATGTTTTTCATTAAGTGAAAATGCTACGTTAGGTTAATTCAGATGAATTTTAAGTTGATCTTCTTTAGAATTTTCCTTTCAAGGTTCACCACATGATGTATGTTTGCAATTCCTAAAATGAAACTAATATGATAAGCATTATTTTCATTCAATTGAACAATGAAAACCTTAGCTAGTAGGGATAGAGCAATCAGATCTTTGACAAAGAGAAAAGAGCACATCTAATGAAATTTCACTAGCTATTCCTTTCAAGCATTCACAAAATACAATATAGACAATACAAATTTTTATTTTCGAATCCCTTAATGTTATGATGAACAAAAAGGAAAATAATGCACATATAATCATCAATATTTTTATAAGAACGAAGACTTTACGACAGTTCAGTTTTGAAGGAAAAGAAGACTTTTACGACACTTTCTTTCGAACAAAGATTAATCGACTATAACCTAAATTTGACAATGAATTGATAATGACAAAGAAATCATTTGAGGAACGTTAATCAATCAAGTCAAAGTAGGGCTGGAAAGAGGAAATACAAGTTGATTTCAGAGACGTACTACAATCATTGATCTTTCAGAAAGCATAAAAAAAAGTAAATTTGGAGAAAAAACTCAATCCAAAGGTGAAATTTTTTCCTAAGATGGATTAGCACAGGTCAAAGAGAGCCTAACTGTGCTGCAAAGCACTGTCTCTCCCTCAAGAGTGCTCTGCAGAGCACTGTCCCCTGACCAAGCCTGTGTTGATTCCTGAGAGGCCACTCAAGAGTCATCTAACCTCAATTTTTGACCAAATAACACTTCAACAAGGCTGAAATACAATCAATGAAAAGAAGTAAGGTCTACTAGAGTGTCCTAAGATGTGGATAAGCTACTTGGAATGATGATCATTCCCTAGTGGAGTCGCCAATTTGTTTTGGATAATTTGGTATCTATGGATAAATACTAATTCCCTAGATAAGTAGCCATATCTAGAACAACAGTTTAAAGCACTTTAGCCTTTTCCTATAAGCAATAGATAAGATAAAGAAGATTATAATACCTACTTGTACTTCCTCTTTCCTCTTGTCTCCCTTGTATCGATCCTATCGCTCCTTCTCGTACTTAACACGCTTGAGAAATACATGTAAACACAAACATAAGACAAAGAAATGATCAAAGCAAAAGATCTATTGAATACAAGTAAATGGAATTAGATACATTCACACATATAAGCATCATATATCAATACAAACATATGGGAAAAAGGTTCAAATACTTTATTGAATAAAAGAAGGAATTACAACCATCAAGTTTGATTCAAAGTCACTCCTACAACTTTGGTTCCATCCACATCACATCATAAGCATGACATTCTGGAAGCATAATGACATTTACAATAGTCTCAAATATCAAACTAACATTATCTCCTTATAATCATCAAAGTCCAGCCCTTGATCACTTAGATGAGTGCTTAATTTATAGGAAGATGGAGGAGGTTTTGTCATAAATGAGGGTATTGAATGGCCTTCCAAACTTAGAGTTAGTTTCTATGGAGGAAGGGATGAGAGGATAGGAGGTTAATGGATCCTTAGCCTATCCAATTTCAAGCTCATAGGAGGGGATAAGAGGTGGGATCCTTTTATAATGACCTAGAACCAAGGAATATTCCCAGAACCCTATGCAAATTTTGCTCAATATCACCCAGCGTAGGTCAAAATGGGCATAAGTGCTTTGTAGAGCACCCTTGCATGGGCCTAAGTGCTCTGCAGAGCACCCTTACATGGGCCTATCTGCGCTGGTCCTTCAAGGAGTCATTTAAGGATGTCTTCAAGCCATGAAACTATCTAGGAAGGAGGCATTCAATAGGTTGACTTGTTTAGGGCATGTAGCAACTGAAATTAGGGTTTGATGAGCCCTAAAACATTGATCCGGATGATGGGAGTGATGTGCCCAAATGGATCTGTAACACTTAACTTAGAATACAACTAATTCTCTCTCAAGAATCTCAACACTACTTCTAAATGTTGAGCATGAACTTCTTCATTTTTTGAATATACCAATATATCATCAATGAACACAATAACAAACTTTTCCAAATACAGATGCAACACACTATTCATTATACACATAAAGGTATTTGGAGCATTAGTTAAACCAAATGGAACTACAACAAACTCATAATGCCCATACATGGTCTTGAAAGTTGTCTTGTAGATGCTCTCTTCTTTAATATGTACCAGATAATATATGAATCTCAAATCAATCTTTGAGAACACTGCTTCTCCCTCCAACTAATCTAACAAGTCATTAATCCTCAGTAACAGATACCTATTCTTGATGGTCACTTTGTTCAACTACTTGTAGTCAATGCATAGCCTGAGAGTACCATTCGTCTTCTTTGCAAACAATACTAGTGCACCCCATGGCGATACACTTGGCATAATGTATCCCTTATCAAATATTTCCTTCAACTTCAGATTCAACTCTACCAACTCAGGTGTACTCATCCTGTAAGGTATCTTTGATGTTGGAGCTACCCTTAGTACCAACTCAATAGAAAAGTATACTTCCCTATGAGGTTGCAACTGTAAAATATCCACAAGAATTACATCCTAAAACTACTATAGAACTGGGTGCCTGCTAAAAACATATGCATCCTCAACTTCCTTACCTTTTTCACTAGAAATGTGCACTACAAATAACACACACCCTTTCTTATGACTACACTTGGCCTACATAGTTGTCACCACTCTAACTGATTTTTATTTCTTCTTACCTCACAAGACTCTTTGTTCTCCATTTTCATCCAACCACTCAATGGCTTTGTCATAACAATCCACCTTGGTTTTATGAAAGTACAACCAATCCATGCCTAACAGTAAATTCAAATGTGTTGAAGTAGGCATACCATTAAAATCAAATGTGCAAGCTCTTACCCAGTGATGAACTTGCTTCATTTTACCTGTAGCCCATTGCACTAACCAAGTCTATGCATGCACTTCTTTATTCAAACCACACTTATCCACCAAGTCATGATTAACATAACTATAATTAGATTCAGGGTCAATTAAAATAGAAACAACTTGATCACAAAGATTACCATCGATCTCAATGATAGATGCCTAATAGTTTGCCTATCTTTTATCGAGTGCTGCATAGATCCTAGGAATACTCTTTCCAACATCTCCCATTGTTTTTGTGTCCTAAGCACTCTAGATCTATAGTCTACCACCCTAATGATGTGGACAATCTCTCCTATGATTCTCTCCTCCATGCATCCAACACAACATGGGCTCAATATTCTACTCCTCAACTTGATGTCCTTGTCCGCTATCAGATGCATTAGACTTCTTAGATAGTGCTGCATTCTCTTTATTACCTATACGCTGAGGTCTTGCTTGCTTCTTGTCCCATTTTCCTTTGTTATTTGCATGACCTTTTCAGTCTGGCTTAGTCTTAGATCTACACTTTGATTGCCCATAGTAATGATTTAGCTTTTGGATTGCCTCCTCTAATGATATAGGCTCATCAAACTCAATCTTGTACTTGAATGCAATCAATAATCCACTACTAAATCTTCGAATCTTGGCCTTCTCCTCCTTGAGGTAAGGAACATACCTTAGTAGCTCCAAGAACCTTTTAGTGTACTCCTTATCAGTCATCGATCCCATATTAATCTCATATAATTCTTTTTCCATGTCATCAAAGTATCTCTCTGATAGGTACTTCTTCTTGAATAGTCTCTCAAACTTATTCCAATTCAAGTCCTCCTCATGAATACTATAACATTCTTCACATCTTCCCACCAAATATTAGCTTTACCTTTGAGACTAAATGTAGCTATTAGGAATTTCATATTCTCTAAGTAATCATGCAACCTGAAGAGCTTCCTCATACCAAGCAACCATGCCTTTGCATTCTATGATTTTTTAATCTTTCCATCAAATGTAGGTGGATTTTCTTTCTTAAAATCATCCAGCAAATATCCCTTGTCACTCCTCTTGCAAGGATGATAATGATGTCAATCATAATGCCTGTAAGAACCAGAAATATAATAGTACCAACGTCCATCACCTCTCCTATCCAAAGTATCCAAGGACCTGCCATCTCTGATAATGTAATCTCTATCTAACCTGTACACGCCACGAGACCTATTGCGATATGCCCAATTACTTATGTCCTCGTACACATGGCTAATCCAAAAGGATCCTTGTTGCTACAATTCTAACAAACTTATAAGTATCACTACATTTATCTCTTCTTGTTTCTCCTGTACCTATATGATTCTGTTATTGTCTACCTTACAACTCCTTATTTATGCCTTTACGATTCTCAGTGTGTCTACCAAATTAGAAGTGTCCAACACCACACTTCTCGTCTGATCCATAGGGAGAGTCTAAAAAACTATAGTTTACCATCTTGCTAGTCATATTTGATATTCTTCCTGCAAGATATATCATGTCAGCTAAACCAAATCATAACAAACCAATGCACCTTATCATAGTTTAGGGAGGATACCTCGTCCGCAAGATCAACAAATCATCATAATACATGTATAACATAATCATGATAACATATAGAAATATAACTCATAAGCATATAAGCATATAACCATCATTCTAGCTAGAGTCCATTCATCAATGCACGACCATATCAACTACACATACCATGACCTCATGCATGAGAACAACCATCACATCACTGTACACTTGACCACATGTGAATACTAACATGAATAGACAATGCATAATAAAAAATACGCTCATGAAGACACACTCCACAACAACACCATCAACTTCCTATGGTGACCTCAATACAACCATAACCCATACCATAAAAATGCCACAAGCACGTGATCTTACAACACACGAAACACATATGCAACCAACATGAATGCATGACCAACACACAACCCATCCAATCCGAGGGGTGAACCATGATCTTATATCACTTTATAGTATCAGATATGATGCAAAGAGAGTGCAACATGTTCTAATATGACTTTGTAACACCCTCCTCCCACATCTACCCAAGTAACCGACCAACTAGGGTAAACATGTGATGATAAGTTACTATGATAATACCTGTGTCAATTAAGGAAGTGAAATCAATGGAAACAAACCACACAAACCTTCCACATCAGCAATATAACTCTCAGGAGCCATCCCAAACACTTAGGTAAATGATCCCTTGATATGCACAAGCATGCCTCCAAGAGGTTCCACACCCTCCCACAACATGGGTATGCATGCGTTTGGGGACTTTTCTCCTCAAAAATGTGCCTGTGACTCCAAAATTTGTGACACTTTTTAAGGACCATATCCCAGGTCACTACCAAAAACTCAATTAGAGACTCAGAAATGAATTTACACAATATAACAATGATACATTTGCAACAATATTGACAAGACTAGATTGGACCCCTACTAGCCATGACAAGCATTTCGTCAAACATGTCACAAATATGTAGCCTACAAGTTTAAACTTCAAATCTGAGCATAGGGGTCTCATACTTATATGAGAATTTCTAAGAAGCATTGATGCCTCAACACATTAGCTGTAAATTCATCTATCACGCCATAGACACATTGTTCATTCATTTACAAGTAAAAACATTATGAGAGCCATACATAGCCACTGTAATAATACATGTTGATAACAAACATAATAACAACATAAATACCAACAAAATAACATCCATATAATCCACATATAAACAATACAATATTCATGAAATAACAAGGAGACATAATCTCATATTATTGATGCAAAGGCAAACCAGGGTTGAGACCATAGACATGGTTGAGTCAAATCTCTCTTCAGCCAGTCAACTTGTGCCATATTCTAAGCATGAATGTGGGATATTGTAAAGCACATCAATCAAAACCAGTTAGGGCTTCTAGAGGCCAAACCAACTCAATCCATCACACATTTATTCCACCTCATGGTCAGACATCACAAACCATCACCAGTTTGGTCTCTACCCAAGCCTCCCAGGGATCCAAAGCATTTGTTCCAACCAAGGCTACAGGACTAGTAACTCAACCCATAATTGCCACTGAGATCAAGAACGTTTTTCCAACCAAGGCTCTAGGACTAGTAACTCAACCCACCAATGGGATATAGAGCATTTTTCCAACCAAGGCTCCAAGACTAGTAACTCAACCCAAGTTGTTACAAGGCTCTAGGGCATTTTTCCAACCTAGGCTCCAGGAACTAGAACTCAACTCAAGCTAAAGGAAACATGACAACCAACTAGAAAAATAAATAAATGAACCCAAAACACCATGGCTATCCAGGAAATGAAAGTCTAGGCAAATCCATTGTCAATCTAGGCAATCCTCCATTCCAATGATAGATCATGACCAATAAACAACATGCATATGCCATGCATGCCAAAACTAATGAGGAAAACATACATGCAACTCGGTGCCTACAAGCAAAACCCATTCAAGCTGCTGATCCCATTGTCCTCTTGCGCTTTCCTACTCTTCCTTTGCCTTCTTGCTCCAAAACTCCAAGTATGCCACACTCCTCCAAGATTTCTCCAAGAAAACTCTATGTCCAAGAGTATGAGAGAGAGACAGAAAAGAAAGATAATTCCAAAACTGAACTTACAAAATTCTGTGCATTGATCCTCATAAGCCTTTTTATTAATTAAGCCTCTATTTTCTTCATTTTCCATTATTTTCCTTGATTTTCCTCATCACATGCAACCTATGACCTTTCACTCCCTTTTCTCCTAATTTCCATTATTTTCATAAAAAATGTGTCAAAATGCCATTTTGTCTTTCCAAAGCCTTTGCCATTTTCTTTGCCAATTTCCCTATCCATTAATTAATCACAAGTGATCCCCATCACTATGTTTTTTCCCAACATTTAGTTTCGAATACGTGTCCCATGAACTTGGTAAATATTTTCCCTTTATTAAATTTTATTACATGGATTTTTGACCAAGGTTGTTAAATCCTTCTTGTCGTCATTCTCTTCTAGAACTCGGCAACCTCATGGTTATACAAGCCACAAAAACTACATGGTTTTCCACGCCATGATTTCTTCTCATCATTAACAATATCCTTGTAGTCAAAATGAACTTTAGAATAGTGATACTTCTTATACCTTTCTTTGGCTCTCTCTTTGGAATGCTCACTTCCATTTGGAAATGACCTACAATAATGATCATTGGAGGCTTGTGAGCTACTCAAAACATCCTTCATTGTCTCGGAATTGTTACATGAAGATTTTCCTGTCCCTTCCTTTATGACATAGCCTAATTCTGAATGTCATGGTAATTCCACCACTTGGATGGGATTCACAGTGCCTTTCCCATTAGCTCCTAGGCCCTTGCCTTCATATACCATATGTTCCAATAATCTTGAACCAATGCCTGTAGTGTGCTTTTCAAAAGAACCCAAATCATCATCAACA
Source organism: Pinus taeda (assembly GCA_000404065.3). Classification (NCBI taxonomy): domain Eukaryota; kingdom Viridiplantae; phylum Streptophyta; class Pinopsida; order Pinales; family Pinaceae; genus Pinus; species Pinus taeda. Next base: position 22,062 of record APFE030206724.1, on the reverse strand, counting down.
TGTGAAAATGAAACTGAAGAACTACCAACACTGTTTACCTCAATTGTCGATTTTGAAATAGGTGATGATGTCTTCGCTACGTCTTCGTTGCGCTTCAAATTTTCCATGGCCTCTTCTGTGGCTTGTAACTGAAGCTCCAATCTCCGCTTCTCTTATTTTCTTCTTGTAGAAGTCTCCTTAATTCAATATTCTCTGCTTGAAGGTTCTGATTGATCTCTTCATTTGAATGATGAGAAGATGATGAAGAGAAAGAATGTTCACCCGAGGAGCTAGATGGAGCATCGTGCTCTTCTCTTTCTTTCTCTTGTTCCTCTCTTCCCATTTTCTCCGCATAATATGCATACATTATATCTACCATGTTGGCTATCCTGTAGAAGGACTAGTAGAGATCTTTGTCATCTTATATTTTCTTTTCTTGTTGCACGTTCAATTTCTAGTTATCATTCACACTCGCAGTTCACATGAGCGAGAAGACCACAATGATACCAAAATTATCTGGATTCTCTCGGCTACCAGAATTAACCAAGTTCTTTTACTTCTATGACTTTAGAAGAATTGTATGTGAAAGAGTATGAAAAAACACATGTGCATATTTTAAAGAAGAGGAAACATAATGACAACCATCAAATCAAATAACACAAACAACTTGGTAATGGAGTTCACCTAGTGTGGGTTACGTCTTTGGGCCCAGTGTCAAGAGTGGGGAGGTCACTTCATTAAATGATACAAGATGATGATGAGTACATGGTGCATTCTTTGTCGCTACAAGGAGAAACTCCCTCAACTAGAGTGGCATGTCTCTTCATGATGCATTCTCTTATAGGACCTCCCACTCATATGGGTCCTCCTTTAACATGACAAGATATTAAATTATCACATGAAGTGACATACAAGTATCCTCCAACATAATGGTAAATAAGGATTTCAACATCAAAATTATCATCTCAGCAAATCAAAAGAAAGACATAACATCACTACATCATATACCTCCACTTCCAAGGATGATCTGAAAATGCATAACTCTATTCAATAAACGGAATGCACCATTGAATTCATGGCACGAAATCATGTCAAATGAATATAAGCTCGACCAGTTCGTGACACCATCAAAATATGAATCCTCAAGAATCTCAAAGATTCCCCAAAGATTCCTTCTCGTTTGTTGACTGGAATTTTGCTGCTTAGATGACAAATCTGACTTCACCACTACACTCCTTGCGAAAGCCTAAGTAAAATGAGTATAAATTCAGCTTGGTTCTGAAACTGTCAAAATTTAGCCCTTAGGGAATTTTTTAGATTCCTCATGATTCCACAAAGATTCCTCTCTACAAGTTTACTGAAGATATGTTGCTCAGGTAACAAATATGACTTTACCATTGTGCTCCTTGTGAAAAAATGAGTATAAAATCGGCCTGGTTCTGAAACAATCAAAATTTGGCCCTTAGGGAATCTTTTAGATTCCTCATGATTCCACAAAGATTCCTCTTTGCAAGTTGACTAAAGATATGTTACTTAGATGACAAATCTAAACTCAACATTGTGCTCCTTGTGAACAACTAAGTAAAATGAGTATAAAGTCGGTCTGGTTCTGAAACTATCAAAATTTGGCCCTTAGGAAATCTTTTGATTCTTTGCATATTTCCCTACGTTAGGTTTTCACTCCTTGGTTTTCGTGCCCGCTCAAGGTTCCACCTCTTCATTGAGTTTCGTTCCCTTGTTCTCTTGTGGAAAATATGAGTTTAAATAAATAAAAAACCATTAATTTTTAAGCATACATTTCTCGCAAAATGGTGGTCGTAGTGATTTGTTGGGTTGTTGGCCAATTTTAATTTTTTTAGATTTTTTTTCAAAACATATGGACAAAATTTTATTAGCTGAAAATTTGGGGTCACCAGAAAAATTAAGTAGGCAACAATTTCTTCACTTTTGGCCGCTAAAAACCATCACCGCAAAGTCCCAAGTTGTTACCTCGTTAATTTCTGTTAAATTTAGCATCTTTTCTAGATCTAGTCGAGCTTCCAAATTTAGTTGGTGCTCCGCTAACTTTAGCCAAGGGTCTTAGTTGATCAAAGCTTTTACTGGCCATAACTTTTGCATACAATGTCATATTGAGGTGTTGTTTGTGTTGCTCGAAAAGTTATGATGAGCTCTTCGATATGACCCTAATTTCATGGTAATCCAAAAACTTTGATTTTTGAGCCTTTCCTGAGCCCTCTTTCATCACTAAGTGTTTCAGGAGCCACCTAGATCACTTATATAAAATATTTCATATATGAAATTGCATGCAAAATGACTTACTTTAAAAAAATACATTTTTTTTTATAAATTACGAAGTTTAGAATGGTTGGAACTATGATTATAAAATTACGATAAATATTTTTTATGGTAAGATAATTTAGTTAGTTCTTAATAAGATGAAATGTGTAACTCATTCAATTTTTAATATAAAATATTATTCTTAATAAATTATTCAAAAACACAATTTAACTAATTCAATTTTGGTTTATACAATTCAATCTCTTGTTAAATTTAAAAAACTTAAGTCACACATATTTATACCCAGCAACCTAGATCCATCTTAACTCTGGATCTATCAAGCACCAAGAGGTATCAAATATCTTGAGATGCAAACATATTTTAGAGCGAAAAGAGATTTGATCCCTCTAGGTGCTTGATAGATCTAGATGGATCTAGGCTGGTATAATATATATGTAGTTGGCATTGAAATATTTTAGTTATAATTTATGTTCTCCACATTAAATGTTAAAATATGTCCCTCCATAATTTTTTCCTGCATGTACACATTTAATTTTTTTAATATTAATATTTTCTAAAATATTACATATCAAATCCATATTAAACATCGAAAATTTTACAAATATCCCTCATATATTGAATTAGAAAGCAACTATTAATGGAATAATAATTCTCTTAATCTTTCTCACAAAAGTGAAAAAAAAAAAAACAATTTTAATTACTTTACTTTTGTTTATATAAAATATCTATACAATTATGTTATTTAATATGGACATTGAAATATTTTACTTATGGTAGTAAGTAAAATATTTTTTGTTCTAAATATATTTTTGTTTTAAATATCACCTGTAAATGGAACATAGAATGAATT
>APFE030206724.1:2237-18211 GCA_000404065.3 Pinus taeda | reverse complement strand
ATATCACCATTACCATCACAATTTTGGTGCGCTTGATATGTTCCTCTTGCACCGGTGCGATCATATTTATCAAATGCACCGCACAAATAATATTAAAACATATAGTTATTGCTCGGTGCATTGGATAATGTGAACTTTCCATATCGGTGCTAAAATGTTATACGTGCACACCAGTGCATAAGTGTGATGCCCTGCTACAAAAATTTAAATTTGTGAACTAACAATTATGTGTCAAAGGTATCTGTACATCGATTCCAACGTGGTTGTGTTTTAAAACACATCGAATCCAGTACATGACTATTTTTTGGGCGCACTGATCATTTTTTTTATTTTTGTCTAAATTAAAAGTTATGTTTCTATATTAATAATACATTTTTCATTTAATAAAAAAAAATTGTGAATATTACCAATTATATTATAAAATGGCAACAAGACGAATAAAAAAACAATATAATTAGTGAAATAATGAAAAAAAAGACATACAAAAATAATATAAATGATGAAATAACACACGTACATATCACTCTCTATTGTCTTCACCTTGATTGTCTTCCTTGCTTGGCATGATAAGATTGTTGTTCTCAAAAATATGTTTTGATCTAGGGTAGTGTTTTAATATGAACCACCAATCCCTATCCAACACATTTGGGTGAAAGAACACCTGGTTGCAGTGTTTTGGGAAAACATAAGGCTCCCTAGCTTCATGCCGCATCTTTATATAGTTGATATATATCATCCCACTATTGCGATCTTGCTCTACATTATTCTGATCAAAGGTATCCCACCACTTGCACCTAAAAATAACACATTGGAATGAAGAGAATTCCACTTGAATGATCTCTTGTATCTTTCCAATGTAACCCAATTTGCATTAGGTATTGAACGCGGTGGCTAGCAAGACTAGATTGGTCAAACTCAACTTCCACTCCACAACTCTGTGTCATGCATCTATCATCAACATCCTCCATGTGAAAATGATGTCCATATTCCCACATAGATGGGAACAAATGCACCTATAAAAAAGTGAAAAATCATAGTGTCATGTGTCTAATAACCCAAACATAATTAAAAATATATAATATATATAGATGTTACAATTCAAAGGTGCAGTATGAAGTTAAAAATGTACAAAACGATAATATATTACCGAGCTGCACCCAATCCTTATGTTTAGCGCATCCTCTTCAGCACCTCGGTAATGACCAGATGCATCGTATATTAGGGCATGTCATTGGCATATTTTCTTTTAAATAATCAAGATAAGGCATGCTTCTACAATTCAACCATTTTAATTATTTCATGTCATTGTCCCATTTCCTCCTCTTCTTCATACAATGCGACCCACAGTTGCATCGCTTCCATATTGTAAAGAATGAATTTGTCGATGGCTTCAATTCCTAGAGTCGTTGATAATATATATATATATATATATATTCTCTACTTATGAGATCAAAATATGCATTAATATGAAGTTTAGTGTGAATAGTTATTGTGTAGTAATTTGACAAATGATAAGCCTATAGTTGATATATATCATCCCACTATCGTGATCTTGCTCTTTATCATGCACCTCTTTCGATTTGTTTGCAAAAGCTCCCCTTCTCTTTTGTATTCATCCCTTTCGTCATCCCAAATTTCCATACATGATGTGTTGTTGATCTGCTTGATGTACTCATTGGTATAATAGAAAGACTCATATGATATGTCTCTCTAAGAAGAACAACCAATGACAAGAAACAACCCCAACCAATTCAACCTCATCCACTTTCAATTTATTAATATATAAACATAACCTTCTATAAAGCTCATCGGCAACTCCTTCTCCAACATACAAACAATCTTAGCTATTTCTTGATACCGCCGTGGAATGTTAGCCATATGAGTCTCCTTTTAAGTGATCCAACATAAAAATGAAAATAATTTAGGTATGGCACGTCGTAGGTCTTGGGGGAAGTCATGGTTCACACACCCTCACATAAGTAGAGGATAATTACATTGCATAGTAAATTATACTACATTATACCAAAATTAATTATAAAACATCCCACTACATAAAAATAAAATTAATAAAATCATGTTTTTGGCATATGTACTCTTGTCAAAAAGTGGTCTTCCACGGTGAATATGTGCCATAGTGAAGACCCATATAAATAAGGCACCCTCGCACTCATTATAACTTCCTTTACCAAAGAAAGACCATCTTTCTTTAAAATACACGAGACATCACCTTCTTCAAAAGACCAAGAGGGACTAAACTCTCCTATAGTTTCTTGTCTTGGCCAATGTTTCTTTTTATTTTTTTAAGAAATAAGTTCTCTCATAACAACCAATGTCACTGTCACTTTATTTCGAAGATATGTGCCTCCATAAACAAGATGAAACATTTTTAAATATATGCATATGATCTAGTAAGTGGGAAATCTTAAGATGTTCCCAATATGGGAGCTCATAAAAGAAAATTTTCCTTCTCATCCCAATGGAAATTTCTCAACATAGGTGTCTAAGAATTATAGATCATTGAACATAGGTAGGCCATTTGAATCAAACATTTCTACAAACTCCTTCTCCTTCTCTCTCTCATATGCTCTAAGGCATTCAACTGGTGTCATTATTGCAGGCCTTTGGGTTCTCTTTGGTCTACCATTAAAAGGAGATGTTGCTCTTTTGTAAGGGTGTTCTTATGGAAGGAATACCCTGGAGAAGTCATACATTGGCTTTCAAAGGTGGTCGGACCACCTAGCCTTCAGAGAAGGTCGACATCATTTACATCCATGATACATTTTTGTTACAAGCCCCACGAAATTATTGTATATAAGTTGACACATTAGCGACCACGAATATTTGAACCATTGCAACAACTTAAATTAATATGCAAAATGATATTGTTACTAAAAAAGTCAATAAGAATGTAATTTACTAGAGAAAACACCCAAGCCTAGATAATCATGTATGGTGTAATCACGTATGCCATATAATTTAAAACTCCTCTCTATTGCGATGGGTCATGATACATCATACACATGTACTCCTTTCCATAATAGTTTCAATTCATCTACCAATGGTTGTAAGTAGACATCCATATTCTTCACTCCTCTTCTACCAGGGACTATGAGAGCCAACATAAGATGTTCATTCTTCACGGACAACCATGGGGGGATATTGTTATTGATCACTACTACAGGCCAAACAAAATAGTTGGTGTTTTGGAGGGAATATGGGTTAGCACCATCCATGGCCATGCTAAGTTATAGACTACATACATCATACTTGAACTTTTGAGGCCATGTATCCTCTATATGATTTATGGCTATTGAATCTATTTGGATTCACATAACTCCTGACTCACTTCTTTGTGAGGCATGCCATCCCTGCAACATAGTTGATTCTTTGCAACGAAATAGTATTTGAATCCTTTGGGATTATATGAATGTGCCTCAATATATTATGAGGAGGACAATGTCATTTTCCCTTCTTTTTTATTACGGTACATGTCCTACCCACATTTCAGACATATATATTTATTTGCATATTCTCCTCTATATAGAATACAATCATTTGGACATGCATGATATGATATGTACTCAACACCCAATATTTTCAACAACTACTTTGCCTCTTCACAACTACCTGACAAGACATTATCACTTAGAAGAACCTTTTCTTTGAATATCCTGCAGTTGGTGGGAAACATAATTGTATAATGTCAATATTTAACATTCATAAAATCAACCATTTTTAAATTTGATTATGTGAAAAAATATAAGGAACTTGATCAATCATTCAGGTCAATTACCTCAATATTGTCGAGAAACATGCATTCAACATGCCAAAATTTTATTTCACGTTGTACAACAATATCGTTATCCCAAGTTCAATAGACTTTGACTTGCCACCATGTCCAAAGAGAGGGATGGCAGAAGTAGATCTCAAGCTTTCAAATAAGGTTTTAGTGGTATGAGCATCATCCCCTAGTTCATCATTCTACAATGCATCTAAAAGCATTTCCTCCATGGCAGTCATTTTCCATAAGTAATCATCTAAACCAACCTCCATTTGGTTACCTCCATTGTCAAATTGCGATGAAGAACTACTATTCTTGTAGTCATTCTTAATTGGTGAATCTGGATGTAGTGGGAATTGAATAGGTGGTTGATTCAACCATTCTTTGTATGTTTCCTCTCTGATTCTTGCCCTTAATGCATCTTGTTCTTGAGTTGACATTATAGTGGGTTGCTACAGAAGATGGTAGGTGGGTCGCTCATCATCACTAGAATCCTAATGCCAAAAGACATTGAACGTCATCAATACAATATCAATGATATTAATAAGCACGTCAATGCAATTGTTCTGTTAAAATTACATTATACCAAACAATTATTACTATCATTGATCCATGATTGCAGCTGGAAGATGTCATGTTCCAATTGGCAGGGTGAATAGGTTGTCCATTTTCATCTACCAACTACTTGCGATATGTTGCTTCTGATAAGAGCTTCCAATATTTTTGAACTGAAGAATATTTTTTGCATCTGAACTTGATTTTGAATAAGGTTCTTGGAAATTTGGATACATTTTTATTTAAATTGACATGGATTAAAAAAAAAATCAATTAGATAATCGAACTATAAATAAAATCTGAACTTACTAGACATGGAAAGGGAGAACTTCATGGAGGAATTTGATCAACAATTTGGAATAAGATGGAATTTGAAGAATTGGCCATTTGATATTATTGAGATTTTGTCCCTGCATTTGAGAAAAAACAGAAATAAAAATTTGTGTGCATATCCAAAATTAATCTCGACAACCATATAATCACAATCTGAATTTCAATATAGTTTTCAAACCATTTTTCAAGAAGAATGTGACTTTAAGTGGAAAATGTGTACTATAAATGATTGTAATTAATGTGGATGCATCCAAAAGGATAATTTGAGATTAATATGCCATTTTATGTGAAATTAAAATTTTAGATAGCTTTTAAACCCAATTGGTGCGCTTATTAGAACAAAGTGTGCTGATGCATTTAAAAAACTAATAGGACCAATTAGTTCAAATAATACCCATACCAGTTTTCAGCATCCCGAAAAAAAAAATAAAAAAAAAATGTTATCATATTAGTGCTATTCTATAAAACGCACCGATGCGTTTAAAAATAACAACACCTCTACACACCTATTTCCTGATTTTAAAAAATAAAAATGAATTCAACCAACTCAGTGCTCATAACAATTAGAGCATTGATGCTTTTAAATAGAAGCTGCACCATTGCATTAAAAAAATAATCACATCGTTTCAGGATTGCGAACAAAAAAAATTGTATCATGTCGATGTGTTGAAAAAATTTAGTGCCCCAACAATTTTGGTGCACTTTTTTTATAAATGCATCGGTGCACTTGACTATCGAACACGCTAATGTGCTAAGAAATTGAAAAAAAAAAAGACATGATCTTTTTCTTTTCTTTTTTAAAATAAAAAACGAGCGACAATTAGTTTTTGGAAATCTAATTTCATAAAGTCTTTTTAAATAGTAAAAATTATTTACCATTTCATTGTCTTACCCAAAAATTCAAGAGAGTGATTTGCAAGAGAGGCATACTAGGAGCACTGTGAAACAACAAAATACTTTGGAGCGATAGAACTATTCAGAAGATCAAAAGCTGAAAGGTATGGTGGTTCACTCAAAAATAATTTGGAGTGACAGAACTATTCAGAAGATCAAAAGCTGAAAGGTATGGCGGTTCACTCAAAAACCTGCATAGTAAAAATTTTAAATTTATTGTTTATTTAACTAATAAAAACTTTTACAAATTCTGTCAGGGCTTAATTAAAAAAGACATCGTTTGCAAGAGAGACATATTGGGAGCACTGTGGAGACAAAATATTTTGGGATCCACCAAAAGATCTGGAGTTGAAACGTATCGTGATCACTCAAAACCTTAGGTAACAAAAATCTAAATGTACTGTTAAATATTTACAATCTCTAATCAGATTTATTCACAATTCAAAATAAAATAAAATTAACCAATTCAAAAAAAGTAAAATAAATAAATTAAGAAAACCAAGTATAATAAAAATTTAATAATAGATTTAACGAGTAAATTTTTAGATTTTCTTTTATTTTATATTAATAAAGTTTACACAAAAACAAAAAAAATCAATACTTACCTTAAACTCTTGCTTTTTCCTGCAAAATTTCACCTTAAGGTTTAACTTCCACCACCACTTCACAATTAGGGTTTTTCAATTTAGGCATTTTAGATTTATTGGGTTTGTGTACTTACTATATATAGGGTGTTTGACATGTCAAGTAGGGGAATTAATTATTGGATTAGATCCAAACCTCGTCACCCTCTTCGTTTTATTAAAAAATGACTATATGTTTGGTGGTGTGCCCTCTGTAATATAATGCACAGTGCTTCCAATGTAATAAAATGCATTAGTATATTATAAAACTCTCTATTTTATCTAGTTTGTAAATCATTGCTCTTGGTGTAATATAACGCACTAACGCATCTCTTCCAAATGACACCATTAAATAATTTCGGTGTGTTTATCCTTACAAATCACACCGTAATAATTTAAAAATATTAAAAAAAAATCATGATAGTGTTGAACAATTAAACGTTCAGCGTGTTTAATGTTTTAAATGCACGAGTGCATTTATTCAAATAAACACACTAGATGTTTACCAAGTTTTTTGCCTGAAAATTATTTGATTTATTTGTAAAATATATTTAATGGCTTATGTATTGAATGGTACAGGTTGTATATTGATAAAAATGTCTCAGAAAGTAACAAAAATACTTATCGACACAACGATAACACATAAAAAAAAAATAGATAAGGCGGATTTTTTGTAAATTCTTTACAAAATTAATATGTTTGAACTATATGTAAGTTTAACTAATATGTATTGGTTGGCGTGTGTCATGCAAAGCCACAAAATGAACAAGTTCAATAAGATTATTTCTAATCTAAGTGTAGAAGAGCTTAAAATTCTGATAGAAAAGTTGCAGTATGATGAATCAAGTGAATGAAAAAATACTATTCAATATGAATGTTTTTTTTTTTGAATTTTCATTAATAATATACTTAATAATATTAGACAACATGTTTCAAACAATATATTAATTCACATATGTTTATTGTTATAGGGAGAAATAACGAACGAAAAGATCAATGTCGTTCTAAGAAAAGAGAAATTATAGAACATGTAAATGATGATGTAAAGTTTAGAACCAAATTATATCTAAACTACAAGAAGCATTTCTAGAGAAATGGTCAATGAGACATGTCAGACTTGCAATAGCAAAAACATACAACAACAAAAGAAAATAATTCAAAAGGTAATATTCCTAATTGAATGAAATTATTTTCCAGAATTATATGTATATATTACTACAAACAAGTCATTTATTAACATCAATTTTGTTATATTTAGTTTTCATATATTATTATAGAAATAGTTTATTACTTTTTTTAGGAAGATTATGAAAATTCCAAATGATTAACGCACTGATATGCGAAACATGGCAATAGAAATGTCCAAAAAAGTGTATAAGGAGATGGTCAAAGAAATTGACATAATTGTGTAATATGAGGATTCATCTCAATAACAAAGTGCTTCAAATGTATGTAATCATGATTGACTATGTAAGTATAAAAAATTATTTAGCATTAAATATTAATTTTTAACTATTTTCTTGCAGAAAAGAAAACAAGATGGAACTCATTTAACACATAAAATAGGACGACAAAGAAGAAAATGGTTGATTTCAAAGTTTGTGAGTAATTGTTAATATTTTCTTATAATAACTCAAGATTTCATTTTGTATATTTTAAGTTGTTTTACAACAACCATCCTTTAATGTATTCAAATAGGTGCTAACATACAAACAAGAGCCATCAGAAGAATTGATTGACATTGTGTTAAATAAGGGTTGTGAGTATATGTTGGCATATCAAAAATTAATATGGAATTTGTAAGTACCTATGTTGTTTTACTTATTTGAGTTAATAATTGATAGAATAAAAAAATTCTTTATATTAAATCTATGATTTATAATGGTGTTTAAAATATGCAGGAAACAAAGTATGAAACTACACTAGCAAGGGACTTGCTGCAAGATGGCATAATACTTGGTTTTAAAACGATGTGCACAATTTATGAGCCACTTCTTGCTATGGTACATTGCTATTCGATTTACATTGATGTATATTATTTATTTCAATTTTCATTATTCTCACCAATGAACTACAAGCTTAAGAAGACGAAAACAATTGATAATGAAAAGATGATCGATTTGGATATCAATGCAACCTCTTATCTTTTTTGAAATAATTTCCCGTGAAAGTCAGACATTTTGTTTAATGTAATGGACATAGTGTCCCAATTGAAATACAAGAAATTACCAATAACAATCCAAATTTGCATGACAAAGAGCCTCTTATTGATATATAATAAAATACATTTTAATTTATTCTATTTTGTTATCCACTGTTGTTCTGAAATGTTATACCACCTATTAAATATATGAATGATTAAATATTATAATGAAGAGATGTGTAATTTGATAATATAACAAATTAACCCAGACATCATATACAAATGCACTAATCAAATTTTAATTTATATGGATATTGTTATAAGACATATGTTGATTTTTCAATGAATAATAGATTTTAAAAATTACAATATTTACACTCCCACAGGTTCAAGTTTCTGAAAGAGAGAAAATATCATTCAAAAAATCGGTGTGTCTATAACATAAAAATGCACTGGTGCATTATGTTATATAAAATCATTGTGACAAAATCCTTTTGCATGCTTGGTGCCTTTTAAGAAAACAACAACATTGATGTGTTTATATTTTCAAGCACTAGTCTTTTTTGAGATTAATGCCTCAATGCATTGTAATTCTTAATGCACCAGTGCTTTCATATAACTAACTCTCCAGTCCTACAAAATATTATTTCTAGCCCGGTGCCTTATGAAAACTAACAACATCAGTCCTTTGTATAACTAATGCACCGGGTCATTTGTACAAATGATACACATCGATGCTGCAAGTTTAAAAGAAAGCACATATGCAACAATTATTTTTTGCATGCCCTGTTGTCATTCCTTACAAGAATGCCTCGAGGCTTTTTTATCTCTTAGCACCGGCGCAGTACATATTACGCATCGATATTTTTTGCATTCAATGCCTCAATATTTTTAGTTATGTATTTCACCCAGTGCTTTTATATATGTAGCGCACTGGTGCTACTTGTTCCATTAAGCATACCACATCTGCTAAAACCTTCAGATGCCCAAATTTTTTCAATTGTGATGAATATCTGTTAAAACTTTTGTTATCCCAAGTAGATGTTTTAGCGGATGTTTTTTAGACAATTTTTTCCAATTTTATAACACTAAAAATATCCATTATAACCTCTGCTAGAAGGTATTTTCATTGTAGCGTGACCACTATTATGGCTAGTGGTTGATCACCTCTATCTAAATATTATGAGGGAGAGGGGAGGGATCCCACAAGGTTTTTGACATGGTCCTACAACATTTACAAGAAAGGGCAACATCAGAGCCAATATTGAATGTGATCATCCAAGAAACAATAGACACATGTCAATTCTAGATTATAATAAACAACAAAGAGTATTATATGCTCAAGCACCTTTGGGGTATAGTCCTATCCTACTCCTTGCCCCTACTAGAGTTGCACTATATTTTAACATGCATTTCACCCTTAATATCCATATAAAGGACAAGAAATATTTGAGTGGACAATCAACAATAATATTCTAAGAATTAGATGAAACATATTTTATACATCCTCCTTGATGACATGAAATTCATAGCTCCTAAAATTTTTGTATAGATTTAGATCTATTTGCGTAAACAATTTCAAAAAATAATACTTAAACATGTGATAATAATCCATAATTCTTAATGGGGGCCTAGCCTAACCACCACCAATAATGGGCAAACCTTTGTAAGCATGAGAAACTACAAGAAGGTGTTTATGGAGAACATATACAACCATCATCCATTTGGAAACAATCTTCCTTCCAAAAGGATGGCACCTAAGTCCATTTTCATCAATTGTTAACAAACATTTTATATTGTAACTTTAACAATAGAAGATACGAACCTCCTTTAGTCTAGGATAATTAAATTCCCGTCCATGGAAGAATGTAAAAGTTTTAACACATTAATACATTTGTTCACAACAAATATTTTACTTATAATTATAACAAGAACATGCTTGAACCATTGAATATAACAATCGCTAATAATATTAAGGAATTCCTTAGTCATGGACAAGCACAATAGGAGTATAATCACCAACTAAAAAATAGATATTGATATGTATAGGATAACGAGGCATATTGCCCTACAACTTGTGGGTCAAACAAAGATTACTAAATGAACACACTGATTACATACACACATGGTCTTCAAATTTTGTAGCATATGTTGTTGTGGCATTTAATAATTATACTGGCTCTCCATAGGACCAAAAAACCCTATTAATCTACGTGATTACAAATTTACTAATATACATAAAATTCCAAGGATTGAAATTAACAAGGTCAACCAATTTCGTTGGAAATATTAAACATCAAGGTCTAACCTCATAATAATGTCCCATGCCACATTTATACTAAGAATGTAAATGATGTCGGCATTTCTATTCGAACATTTGAAAGAAAAAAAATAATGCAAAGGAAGATAATCCACTCCTAAAAAAAGAAAAGATAATCTACTTTTATATAATATTATAATATTATAATATATATAAAATAAATTATTTCAGACCCTTCCCCATGTGATTTCCATCCAACAAGTGGGATTGAGCTTGTGCTATTTTAAGTTCGGACACACTTCTATACATGAGATATCACTTTCAACATCATATTTTTTCAAATTGAAATTATACATTATTTCTATTATCAAATCATCTTAATGTTATACAAACTCATGTGCTTAATCTTCTCATAATGTTTCAAACTTATTTACATCATGATATAAGATTTTTATATTAAATTAATGATTAAAATAACATGTATATGTTTATATAAAATAAATTACTTTAGCCATATAAATTAAATGATTGGTAAATGTTGATATTTATATCCATAATAAGCATAAAAACACTTATTACATGATATATCTTAGCATAACTACTAGGCATATCCAGAAAATCTGGTTGTGTCAAATTTAGATTTTCACGACACTTTATTTCCACACAGTTAGGTGTCGGGTTTACCATTAAGCATCAAGGGAAAATGAATGACCATTTCAAGGAATTGTTTATATTATATAGTATTTTTCAAAAGTATCTCAATGAATTGAATGTGGACATAGGAGAGGTTAGATTAACTAGGTTTATGCATTCTAGTAGTGAAAAATTTGAATGGTAGTGACAACTCAAATTGATTTTTAATTAAAATTTTCAAATGGACATTTCAATAAGCTCATAATTAATTTTGAGGTCAATCTCAATCCTTTATTTGTTCATACTAGCTTGAATATTCCCTAGATATTTTGATGAGGTTAAACCTCCATCCTCTACATAATTTTTTCACATAAGTAAATTAAAATTCTAGAAGCCCAATTCAATTATATGGACTTTGGATGAAAAATTACTATATATGTATTTATACTGTAAAAAAATATCATCCAAAAGATATCTATCTTCATAGAAATGTGTATTTGTAATATTCATATTGAAATATCCTTAGTGCTAAATTGGAGTACAAAACTTGTGAATTTTGTTTATAGCATAACTAAATCTAACAATTTCTTAATGGAATTGAAATATCTATTAAATGTAAATTAAAAATTTATGTCCAATTTATTAAGAGATCATCCAAAGTGAATTTGAATTGTACAAAAGAAAATAAGTGATTAATTAAAAGCAAAGTTTAGAGTGAAACTGATAATTCATTAATGAAAATGAGGGGAGCAAAGTTAGGGCTTAGAACAGGGAGCAACAGGGGTCAGTTGGTAACAATGGAGGGGCAAGGAGGAGGGCGTTCCACTCCCTCCTACAATAACGTAGTATCAAGCAGAAGCAAGGAGGCAAGTGTAATCGGATTCAGGAAACCTACAGAGGCAGAAAAAAGAAGACAAACACAAAAGAGTCGGAAAGCAGCAAATCCCATGGACAGGAAGAGACTCACGAGGCAGTCAGGAGGGAGACGAGACCAAGAGATAGTAGTAAGAGAACCGAGTATAAATCTGCAATAGGACTTGGTAAACCCAAGTCAACCATTAAACCCCGGGTGGTCTCAAATGAGCCTGCACTACAGGTGCACATAGATCACATGGCGACTTATGAAGTTATATGCAAGTTTATGGGTATATGGCCTACGGAGAAGAATCTTCACACATGGATAAGAAACTACTGGAAACCAAAGGGAGAAATAAATCTACATTTAGGGTCCAAGGGTTTCTTCACAGTGGTTTTTACTAACCTAGAGGACAAAGACAGAGTGTTCGAAGGAGGATCCTACTTCTATGCTACTGCAGGCCTATACATGCAACCTTGGGTGATGAAATTTGTTCCGGAGCGAGAAATGTTCACATCGGTCCCTGTATGGATAAGACTGTACTCCTTACCTCTAGATTATTGGCTGCCTGAATCCTTAAAAGCTATAGGCAATAAATTAGGGCATTTTCTAAAAATATCAGAGGCAACTCTATGAGGTAAATATACCTCCTTCGCCCGCATATGTGTGGAAATGGATTTATTGGGAGAACTTCCGGATGAAGTTATTCTAGAAGTGTATGATGAGGAATGGGTTCAGGTGGTGGACTGTGAACATGTCCCATTCAGATGTCGTAAATGTCATGAACATGGGCACCTCTTCAGAGATTGCCTACAAAACAAAACGGGGAATAATCTGAGAACCAACACAGGCAAAGATCCTAAAGGCTTCACCAAGGTAGGAGGCAGAGGGAAAGGAGGGGGAAGAAAGTACCAAAAGAAACCTAGTGAGAACAAGCTACCAAGTCATAACAATTTCGAAATGTTAGAAGAAGAAGGAGGGAACAATGGAAGGGACAATGCACTGGAGATCAATCCTGCAGAAAAGGAAAAAGAGGATAGAATGGAAATCATACATGAAAACAACAAACGAAATGAGAATCTATCAAGCACTATGGAACTTGGCAGGGACCATGAGATGATCCCAAGTGAAGTTGGGATGGAGGACCACGAACTACAAGAGATTCTTGAGAGGGAGAATCTTGATCTAGAAAAGTTCTTAGACCATGGAACCAACAAAGGGATTGACTCTCTACCATAAGAGGGTTTTGAAAGAGTACAACAGCTCTTCCTCTGGATATCTCAAACAAAGGCTACGGGAGTCAAAAGGAACCAGGAGAATAAAGGGGTCAAATCAATGGAGGGAGCATCAAGACACTCTACCAAGAACCCAGGCAAGAAAAGACGAAGGAAGAGACAGAATGAGTTGCTGACAAAGTGTGGGATACTCATGATTAACTCAAGCAAGATGAAAGATCTCACTAGTTACTCATTTTCAAACCCATCATTATGAAGCTCAAAACCTAGAATATTAGGGGTCTAGGTAGTAAAAGAAAACAAATAAATCTCAGCAATAGAATAAAAGAAGAAAACCTAGATATGGTGTTTATACAGGAAACAAAATGTTCAATAGACAAAATCCAGGAGATACAGAACAAATGGCTTATTAAATATGAGTACCTAGAAGTCAAAGCTAATAATACAGTGGGTGGGATTCACACTCTTTGGAATCCTCAGAAATTTGGAATTCTGGATGCTAAAGCATCTAGGAATTACCTTTCATTGATTATCCAACCTCTGGGAGACAAGAAAATCTATATCATCATAAATGTCTATGGTCCTCAAAAACTTGAAGACAAACTCAGGCTCCTTACTTCACTAGAGGAACTGAGAGAGAGACACCCAATAATGCCCTAGATTCTGGTAGGAGACTTCAACATGATCAGATCTCTTACAGAAAAAAATGAGGGACTAGAACACTAGGCAGAGATTCTGTTGCATTCCATAACTTCCTAATCAACATGAGTCTAGTGGACACAGAAAAAGCTAATGGTATCTTCACATGGAACAATAAGAGGGGAGGAGCTTCACAAGTTGCCTCGAAACTTGACAAATTCATAATCTCAGAGGTCCTCTTTCTCACTGGCCTTAACTTGAATGCTTTTTTCCTTCCTTTTGGAGGATTGGACAACTGGCATGTTTAGCTAGAAGCTTCATTTATTGGCACTCTGAGGAACAGACCTTTCAGGTTCGAGAATGTTTGGCTTACTCAACCTGACTTCATCACCAATATTGGAAAATGGTGGATGGAATACATGCTCATTCAAGGCCCGAAAATGTTCCTTCTGCAATAGAGACTCAAACACATCAAGCTCAGACTTAAAGAATGGAACAAAAATGAGTTTGGCAATATTTTTAATGCCAAAAGAGAAGTGGAACAAAAATTATAGAAAATTAACCAAATTCCCATAAAAGAGGGCTTCACTGAGGAAAGGAAAATGCAAGTTGACTCTCTCCAATAGGAATGGGACAACAGATGTCAGCAGGAAGAAATATTCTGGAGGCAGAAATCAAGAGTGCAATGGATCAAAGAAGGAGAAAGAAATACAAGTTTTTTTCACAAATCTACCATGGAACATAAGGCACATAATTGGATTACCAAACTTATTGATCTTCAAGGGAAATAGCTGAGCACGCACAAAGATATAGAATCCATTATGGCACAACATTTTCAAAACATTGTAAAGGAGCCTGTCTTAGACAGATATCTATTCATTAAAAGCTTCACTTAGCACATTCCAAAACTGGTAACCAGGGAGGACAATTATAATCTCAACAGGCCAGTGACGGAAGAGGAGGTCAATGAAGTAATCAAAGAGATTCACAATGGGAAATCTCCAGACCCGGATGGTTTCAATGTAGACTTCTTCAAAGCATGCTGGGAAATAATCAAACATGATATCCTTGAGGTGGTGGAGGATTTGAGAAATTCAAAAAAAGTTCTAAAAGCACTAAATGATTCCTTCATAGCCCTAATCCCTAAGTAGGAAAAATTTGTGACACCAAATAGATTCAGGCCCATAGCTTTATGCAATGTGGTGTACCAAATCAGTTCTAAAGTAATTGTCAACAGACTCAAGCCCCTTCTTCCAACACTCATGTCTGAGGAGCAAACTGGATATGTGGAAGGAAGGCAAATTCTCAATAACATCATTCAAGCTCATGAAGTGGTGCACTCTCTCAAGAATAATAAGCAAGCGGGTATGATCATACAACTTAACCTAGCGAAGGCTTATGATAAGCTAAGCTGGTCATACATCAAGGATGTACTAAAAACATATGGCTTCGACCATAATTAGATAAGATGGGTTATGGCTCTGGTTACCTCTGCTAGCTTTTCAATCCTTCTCAATGGCTCTCCATCCAGGACCTTTTGGCCTTCGAGAGGTCTCAGGCAAGGAGATCCGCTCTCCCCCTTTCTCTTTATCCTTGTGATGGAAGGATTAGGCAAAGCGATTGTAGAGCCTCTAACTTACACCTCATCATCCACTATTACCTACTGTTTTTCATCACTTACCTCTCTCTTTTGCCTCATTTTCAATGTAAAACCACCGAGATCATTACATTAGATGTCATTAAGCATGATCAAGTGAGCTTTGCTAATGTGTGACTGTTTTGTTTAGATTTTGACATATTTACAGGCATTCCGCAGCCATCTGCTGATTCCGCAACCATCTGCTGATTCCGCAGCCATCTGATGATCCCGCAGCCTTTTTGTTAATCTCAAGGTTCCACGTGTCATTTTGCCAAATGAGCCACATGGGCACTTAGGAATCAAGGTGCTCGAGGTTCCTGTGCTATTGGTTCAGCCATCCACATCATCTGCACCTCCGGTCAACAAGGGTCAAGTTACGATCA